>JAXBDA010001139.1:0-60898 GCA_036023075.1 Gaultheria prostrata | reverse complement strand
ATTGAAGAAGTGCTAGTGTTAATTTGGGGATTTTTAGGACCATTGTAATTTCCGGTGATTTGTTGTATAATTTGAGAATATTAGAAAGATCATTATTTTGAGGTGTTTAAAAAGTCGGGTCGTCACAACTCTAACCATTGCTGTCACTTCAACTTGTCGTGCCATTATATCTCTGCCTCATTTTTCCTTGGGTGGGCCACCATGGCTGCCTCATTTTTCCTTCGTCCGGGTTTTCTTCTGGTGGGCCACTTTGTAGTTAACTAATATGGGATACATTATTGGTATAGGTTGGGTGATGGAGTAAATTCAATGCTCCACCAGACTCTAACACTATTTGAAGAAAACACAAATAGGTTGAAAGAAACTCTCTTTGATAGATTTGGATCTCGCTCTCTCTCTCTCTGCATCCATGGTTTCATCTATGCAAATCGGCCCAATTTGGTATGTTTTCTTACATAAACTTGACAAAAGAGCGCTCTCCGTATTCTCTCTCTTATTGTCATCCGATCGATATAAAATCAGCCAAGAACAGGAGGTTGGAAAATTGGGGAACACTACGACGCTAAGATTAGTTTGAACGAGTTGACAGCCGACGAGGAGAGCAAGTAGAAGTCTCACACATCGCTATCTCCGAACCGAGATTGACAGCCGACGAAGACAGAAAGTAGAAGTCTCACACATCGCTGCCTCCGAACCTTGTTCGCTCACGCTTGGGATTTACAGTTCCTATTCCTCTTATTTCCACGGTGAGTTCTCTACTTGTGGGTTCTTTTTATTATTCCCGAGGTTTCTTACGTTGATTCCACAATTAGACATGACAGGATTCTAATTTCACTACTACTAATTAATAGGGTTTCAATTATGATGTTTCTAATGTATGATCCGTTAAATTTTTAGGAAATTCTAATAGGGAGCTTATCCGATTGGTGCTCCTTTTTATTTCATTTTCAGTTGGTATCAAATCATTTGTGAATTGGAGCTTCGAGTCTGAAATTGAAGCTTTTGATTCACCATCTTCACAAGTGGATGCTGGTGGAAACTGAGTTCCAAATCAAATGAATTGGAAAAGAGCGATGAAGAAAAAACAGGGTATCAACCGGGGTTTTGAAAGTTGGGACAAGGGTTCAATCTTAGGTCTTCGTCGAAGTCCAATTGAAGAGTTTTGGAGAGCAGAAATGGATCGTTTTGTACCTGAAAGTATTTGCCTAATGAAGTTCTTCACTGAGGAAGAACCATAATCTTGGCATAAAAGCTGAAAACGCCATAATTATATTTAGGTTCACGTTTTTTTGGTACTTCATCCCAATTATTCATGATGAAGACCACAATACCTTTTCTTTGACATCATTAGGCCTTACTGATCTTAGCTTTGTTCAATGCCCTTGTTTAAAATGGGTATCTGTGTTTTTTTTTTTTTTTAAAGTATTCCCATTGGGTCTGGATCCTCTCCGGTCCAATGTTTGGACTAGACAAGACAGTTCATATCTACATAATACATTGGTAAAATCAATAAGTCGGATTTGCTAATCAACTCTAACCGTCGGAGTTGATTATGAAAGCCGAATCATTGCTTGCAGCACTGTTTCATCGAGTCCAAAAGTTGGACTGGAAAGGATCCATCTCATTTCCCATTTATTTTATATTCTTTTTTTTGCCATGCATTGGAGTTTTTTGTTGTATTTTTTATCATCTGTTTTTTTTTTTCCAAAGAAATATCAATTTTTTGGGAGGGATTATTCCTTGCATAGTAGTTGTTGACAGAGTTTTTTTGCCCTTTTATGTAATGGGTACTCCTAAATTTGTAATTTTTTTTGGGCAATGAATTGGAGTTTAGTTTTTTTTATTATCTATTTTGCTGATTTTTTTTGAATTTTTTTTATTTATTTATTGGTTGGTTGCAGATATGGCCTGGTCTTATACAAAAGGCAAAAGATGGGGGCTTGGATGTTATAAAGACCTATGTCTTCTGGAATGGGCATGAGCCTACTCCTGGACAAGTATTCTTGGAAAGAAAAACCCTTTTTTTATTCAAATCCTTTTTTTTATTGGAAAATGGAATTGTTGAATTGAGATTTAAGATTATTATTATTATTATTATTATTATTTTTCTGTATTGATTTCCAGTATTATTTTGGGGGAGGTATGATCTGGTGCAGTTCATCAAACTGGTGCAACAAGCAGACCTTTATGTTCATCTCCGGATTGGACCCTTCGTTTGTGCTGAATGGAACTTTGGGTAATTCATAAATCTTTCAAATATGAGTATATTAATATATCGATAGGTGAGCCCACTAAGTCCGATTAAGAACTTAGGATTGGTTCGGTCGCCCAGTTCACCAACTTCCTTGACCTTCCGGCGCTAGGCAAGCATCAGCTGCCGTACATGGTCTTACGACTTTGCAGATACATGAAAAACGGAGACATGTGTTTATCAGTTCACACGTGTTCAAAAATTATATATTTATGTTATCTGAAATTTTAGCTAAATTTTTTCATTTTGTAAGTGGACAGTTTTTTTTATGGTAAATTGGATTGGTCTCTAACTCTATGTTCCTGGCATGAATTTAGAACAAATATCATAATCAATCCGGCATTTAACTTTATAATAACTGAAGTGAGGACAACCCCTATGATAAGGAAACCCTTGTATTCACCACCACCCTATAAGTAGACAACACAATTTCCAATAAAAGTCAAATAAAGCAGGCATGGGCACAAAAATATGAACGTACAAAATTTGTAATAAGAAAATAACACCCAATAATAATAATAATAATAATAATAATAATAATAATAAAATAAAATAACGATAAAAAATGATAAAAAACACTTACAATAGGATACTTGAGCCCGGATATCTAATATCTACCTATGAATATCTAATATCTACTAATGAATATCTAAAAATGGTAAAAAAAAACACTTCCAATAGGTTTACCTATGAATATCTAATATCTATGAGTTGAGCCCACCGACAGGATATTTTAGTGGTTATAGTCTCATTAAATTTCAGAGGAAAATGTGGTACATGTGGAAAAGTCATTCAAGAACCATTAATAACTCTACTTAATGGTTTTAAATAATTCATAGGTCCCTTAGTACGTTGTCTATAATCTTGATAGTTGGTATGTGTAGGCTTATTAAATTGAGATAAGAGTTCCACAGTATGGTTGGGAGCCATTGTTGACTACCCTAGCTGCTCTCCTGGCCATTTCCGCCACCCATTTCATATAATATAGGCCTTACCGGGAGCACCGATTTCCCATTCCACCGGTTTAGCATCAATGAGGGTAAATGTAACAATCTATTGCAAGTGATGTCTAGCTCATGTGGTAGAGCTCTTAGATGCTCTACACTGTATCTCGGGATCGAATCACATTCCCCTTTCCCCATGTAATAAATTAGGAAACAAACTACAGTAAACTACATGTAAAATAAAACAGCCTCATTTTAATTGAATTGACAAAAAAAACAAAAGATGACCAACAAACACTCAAAAAAAATAATAAAAAAAGAGATTCAAACTAAATTAAAACCGCACAATAAGAAGCAAAACTAGTTAAAAGGATAAGGGATTTGGATGAGTCGCGCCAAATTCTCTGCAACTTCCCCAACTACCATCAATGGCGTTTACTCTATCCTCCGCTCTCATATCTCACAAGACATCTATCTCAACTTCTCTAAATCCATCTATTGTACAGCAACATTGCCGTCTATTTCAATCCAATCCAACTCGTAGAAAAGACGCAGCAGCACCAGTTCGCCCCACATTTTGCCGCCTCTTTTCGAGAAACCCTTCCACGGTTAGTTCAAATCTGCTCATTTTTTCCCTAATAGTTGTTGGAACTGATCAAATTAATGCTCGTATTTGGGGGGTAATTCGAAATTGACAACGCATTGTTCTGTTGGATTTCAATTTTCTTGATCCTTTTGGTCTTTTAGGGTAAGAAGGGTAGGAATGGGGTTAGTAATATAATGAACACACTATAATTTAGCTGAGTTCTCTTCTCTTGGTGCCTAACAATGTGCATTACATGATGTAGTTAAACCTGCAAATACACCAAAGGAGCATGTTTCATACTGGGTAACTTGAACTAGCTCAAGATGTTAAATTAGAGTCGTCACAAAGTGTTAAAAACCCGACTAATAATCTTAGATGGTGTCTCTGCTTGAACGGTTAGTTAATTGTTTGTTAGGCCGGCTGTAATTGGTTGGTTGGAACAACTGTAATTGGCTGAGAGTGTCTAAGAGAAAGTTAGGTTCATTCTGTATATATGGTACTGAAGTCTGTATCTTGAGGCATTGAGAATCATTTCGAATAAAATTCATTCTCCGACTTTTATCTCTTTGGAAATTTTGCACCACACTACCTCACGAGGCTCTGACTGATGGTGACAGTTACATTGGGTAAACCATGGAATATTGTTTTCCTTCTTTTTCTCTTCCCAATCTTGTCATGGCGACACTCAATGTGGTAAAGTGCTTCAATTGTTTTTCTGGTTTCATCATCTATAAGTTACTCCTTACATTGCTTGAACACAGGATGTGATTCAAATATCACTTGATCCTCGGTCTTTAAACTTTAAACTAACTAAAAACTGTAAAAGCTAATGATACGCATCCAACTAGCAGCTCTTTTTAAACATAGAGACCAATACAATGCACAAATATGTATGAATATGCTTACATGTAAATGTCAGATGCTCGAAATTCACGTCACGATTACTGATTGCGTTATTTTTTTAGGTGTTACGAGAGACCGAGCATAAAAAGTATCTGTTCCGTAATGGCTTTCTTATGTAAATTTCGTTATTGTTTGCCTGTAACCAATACTCGATTGAAGATGTGAATTGGAAGGAAGTGTCATGCAGTATCACGACATAGAGTAAATACCTATATTTGCTTTGGTCTTGTTGTTTGCATTGCTCTTGCACGGCATCTAACCTACTTGCTTAACAGCCTTATGCTTAATAAGCCAGAGTTATGTGATGACAATCTCCTGCTCTCATTTGAAGTAAATTCCATATGCTGTAATATGGGAAATTGATTTTGTGATTTGAAAAGCTAATTGACTGAATATTCAATATTTTGATGTTTAAATATCCCTAGTTTTGTATTAATTATATTGTATTTCTTATGATCCTCCCACTCATTGAATTTTATCATGCAGAAAGTCAAACGCAAGCACGAAATTTTAACAAACCTATGTGCATCAACCTTCGAAGAAGGGATTAAAAGATTTGAAAGTGGAGTTGCCATGATCCTTGTTTTTGTTCAAATTGCATCTCCATTACCTTTTGCTGATTGGAATTTTTGGCCTATTGCCCCTGCTGAAGCAGTGCTTTATTCTCCAGACACTAAAGTTCCTAGAACAGGGGAACTAGCCTTGAGAAAGGCTATCCCAGCGAACACAAACATGAAAACTATTCAGGTCATGTTCAAAAACATTTTGTATTTGTACATTTCCACTTTATAGATTGTGACAAATCTACAGATTTTTCTATTTCCTTTAGGATTCCCTGGAAGACATCTCATACTTGTTGAGGATTCCACAGAGAAAGCCCTTTGGTACGATGGAGGGTAACGTGAAGAAAGCTCTAAAGGTATCACTTATCATATTGTAATGTGTAATCCTGAGTAAGAAAAGTGAAACAACTTGCTTATGGATAACTTTGAGTTATTGAAAAAACCCGACTACGAAAAAATTCTTCTTTTTTGTTTGGTTGTTTGTTTAGAATTCCTTATTTCTTGGTCTTTATGGTAAATTCAACACTTCAGTTTGTAGCTTTTGTCTACCATATCGAGGCCACATTCTTTAAGCGTATATGTTAATATGGTTAAAAAGAATTTTTTCATTAATGTTTTTGTGTGGAAAATCGATGCGTGCCTATTCTTACACTCGTAAATCAGTTGAAATAATATTTCTCATTCTTCGTTCTCTCTTTCTCTCCAATCATATATCTATGAATGTATTTACAGATTGCAGTGGATGATAAGGATTCCATCTTGGCTAGCATTCCAGCTGATTTGAAGGAAAAGGGTACAGAGTTGTATGCATCACTTATAGATGGGAAGGTACTCTTGAGGGAAGAGATTTAGCTCCTTTGGATGTAAAGGGCTAGTAGCTTGAATATTGTATGCAATCTGACTTCCTGGACTTGTAGAGGCTTACTCCATTATCCAGCTCCAGTTGCTTTTCACGATAAGTAAATGCAATATCCATGACAATTACATGCTAACGATTTGGAGTGGTTTGGTAAATTGTAAACAAGCTGAATTGAAAGTGATGAGAGGTAGATTCCTGTTTTACTATGGGAGCCAGTTCAATCTTGGAAGGAAGCTGGACAACCACGCTTAAATTTCTTATGCAGCTTACATATTTCACCATCACAATAATAGGAAGCCTCAACTAAAGCATGTGAAACATATTCTTTCCCTGCAACTTGATATCCATAAAGAGGCTAGTTTCAGTTTTGGTTTAATCCATTAATTGGCTGAATGAAAATGCTATATCTCAGAGTTGTGACAGCTTCTGTGTGGGTTTGGTCAGGGAGGATTGAAAACTCTTCTTGAGTGCATAAAGGATAAGGACCCAGACAAAGTATCAGTGGGTCTAGCATCTTCACTGGATGCAGTTGCACGACTGGAGCTTTTACAGGTAACCATACTGTTTCCCTCACAGTTTTTTTAGCTTTAGAGTCGTCTCCATTCTCCTTAACTTTTTTTGTTTTGCATATTTTTTCCGTCTTTTCTGATTTTTTATTAAATTCGCATTACATTTTTGGGTTAATCATCCATTGAGAGGAGTCTAAAATAAAAATAATTATGACCAAAAGCAAAAAAAATCACTAAAGACAAAAAGTTTCCAAACAACTATCTTTTTTGTCTAAAGAGTCGTCGTGCATGAACTTTTTTCAACTACGGTCCACATTTTTATACCGAAAAAAAGTTGCTAGACAAAAAGTAAAAGAGAATGGCGCATCATTTTCCTATGGCACTAGAAGGTTCCGAACTCTATATAGTGGATATTGATGTTATTTGTGCTTAGATTTTCATGGCTGTATATGTTGCACTGCAAGTAAATGTCTATCTATTCTATCTATAAAGGGAGAGCACTCTTCTGGTGTGGACAAATTTTGAAGCTGGCTCACATTTTTCACATAATTTAACATGGCAGTTATCATAATCTAACCTGCAGACATGGGGTATTTTTATAAACATTGCAAACTTCCCCTTTGAAACCCAGCATGAACAATAAATATTGCTTTCCTTTCTAATACACCTTGCAATTCTATGTTCACAATTCATGTAGAATTTATAAATTATACAAGTCTACAATTGGGTTTTTTGTCCTCTTCGGTTTGGCTTATATTTGCTATAAAATTGCACGATGCGTGTGCATTGAGCACTAGTATATGGATAAGTATGATGTCTTTTTTTTTCACAGGCCCCGGGGTTGTCCTTCTTGCTGCCTCAGCAGTACTTGAAATATCCAAGGTAGGGCATCTCAATGGATTCTCAACTCACTCCATACTACAATCACTGTATCTATGATGGGATGATACCATCTAAAATAAAGCAATATTTGCTATTAAAATGTCCAGATGATGGTTGACGAGGCATTAGGCTAAAGTGGGCCATCACTTGCATACATCTATACAATTATGCTGTATCTACATGGTTATGCTGTGTTTGATGATCAGAAATATTGGAATAAATGTTAAATGTTATACATGTTTAATGTTATATTAGATGATTAACTTGTACCTATAGCCCATTAGCCCTTAAACTGGTCAATCTCTTTTCCTTGGTAATTTCTAAATGATAGTATTGGAGAATTTCAAACATAATCTTTTTTAATTTTATTTTGGTGATTATGATGATAATTTTACTTACCAACTTTAGGTACACCTTATTTCATACCTAGGTCATTAATGCTTTTACTGAACTCCATAGGCTCACAGGGAGAGGAATCGTAGATGTAGTCATTGAGAAAGGTGATGGTTCAACATTCTCTCCTGAAGCTGGTGGTGAGCCAAGGAAGACTGCCACAATTCAGGTAACTTCAATGACAAACTTGTGTCCTACAGAGTCAATTAGGTGATTCTGCCGGTTGTCAACAAAGTTTTGAAAGGTCACTTGCGCATTGAGCTTCATTAGTGCCTTCTTTTAAGTTTACTGATTTTGGAGTTAACCTTTGGTATAGTTGTTTCATTTGGATGTATTGGAAAGCACATAGTTGTACATCAATTCTTTTTATCTATTTATTCAATGATGTGAAAAAGTTTTCTTAAAAGTCTGAAATAATGTTTTGATAACAAAGGATCTTTCTCATTCTCACTCTCTGGCTATTTGCGTGTCTGTGATGCAATAATCATACAACACTAGCATATACCTTAGCCGATGCACTGATAATTAAAATATGTATTCAGGTTGTTTTAGATGGGTATTCAGCACCATTGACGGCAGGGAACTTTGCAAAACTGGTAAGGTAGTGAAATCTCCCTTCATCCTTTGTTCCTTTTGACATTTTGTTGATTTTGTTGACACCGTAGGAATGAATAACACCATCAGACATCAGATTATTGTACCTAATAAGAAGACAACCTTACTTCCCTCGGGGAGAGTGGAGGGGATAACTGTTGTGAACACAAGGCCAAAGAATGGAACACTTGTTATGATTTCTATACCTTGTTTTTTAAACAATTATCTGGTTTTTTAAGTTTGAAATTCGGGAAATCCTTGCACTATGTGTCTCAAAACATTACCCATTGCATGTGGATAGAGCCTTAAAACGAAAATCTTTGGATTGATTGTTAAGGTCATTAATCAAAACGAAAATCTTTGGATTGATTGTTAAGGTCATTAATCAGTTTTGTTGTTGGATGATACCTGCGCAATTGTACTGAGTGAAACCACTCAAACTGCGGTTTAGGTGGTCGACGGGGCTTACAATGGGGTGAAGCTCAGCTGTATCAACCAAGCAATTCTCTCAGAGAGCAAGAACAGTGGTTATAGTGTTCCCTTGGAGATAAAGCCATCGGGGCAATTTGAGCCATTATACAAAACAACTCTAAGTGTGCAGGTCTGTTGATATTTCACACTCATAGGGTCTGGTCTACAATAAGATACAAACAGACTATATTTCCAGTGCATAAAGTTGAAAACTTCTCTTTTGGCAGGATGGAGAGCTGCCTGTGCTTCCACTATCTGTTTATGGTGCAGTTGCCATGGCTCACAGTGACATTTCCGAGGAGTACTCATCGCCATATCAGTTTTTCTTTTATCTTTATGATAAGAGGAATGTAAGTAGAATTAAAGGCACTTTTTCGTTTTTGAAAGTCTTTTTTCTTTTTTAACTTAAAAATAGAATTGAAATCGACATGAAGGTTTGAAACTGTTCAATACTTGTCATTTTGGTTTCCATCTTATTGAAGAATTTACCTCCCATAATTCAAAAATCAATTTCCTAGTGTTAACAGTATGATATTGTTCGGATTCAACAGGCTGGCTTAGGTGGGTTGTCTTTTGATGAGGGCCAGTTTTCTGTTTTCGGGTATGTCCCATGCCTTGGCAATAACTGGTCTATGCATGTTTTTATCTAGTTCCTTATGAAAGCTTGCTTTTCTTCGGTCAGGTAAAGCTAACTGTTCTCCTGCCAATGTGTAGATACACAACTGCTGGAAGACAAATTCTTCCTGAGATTAAAACTGGAGATGTGATTCGATCCGCAAAGCTAGTGGAGGGTCAAGATCGCCTCGTATTACCAGTTGAGAATTAATCTGCTATCTTCCTGGACTGAAACTCTCTCATTCTTTTGAATTTGTTGTGAACTTTGCAGATTCATGCTAGTTTTCTCTAGAGGATTTTCCGTTAAGTCTCTGATTTAGATTGCTAATTTCTCCATGTTGAATGACTGTAACTGATACACCGTTCATTTCTGTGGGAACCTGTTTCTAGGTTGTAGCAGTTATTCACATCCCTATGGATTTTGCATTTGCATCTCATGTCAACTGTTATAAATTTATATGATTCTTTGATATCAAATGTAGACAATTTCATTACTTCTTTTTCTTCACTCAAGTCATGATATTCCAAACTTTCATCTACAATTTCACCCAGACCACCAAAATTACAAACTCGTGTAACGTCTTTTTGCAAATTTACAAATACAGTGTTACGTTTCCTGTTAACGATCTAGTTGAATGTTTGCTCCGCTCAAATACAAAAATGATTCTGAAAAGAATATCTAAGCCATGGACATGTTACAAAGCCGGCTTGGTGTCGGCCGGAAATTCCACCACCGCCCGCTCTGCCTACGAACCGGTGGTGTCAATGCCCTCCTCAGGATCTCTTTGTTTGCACGGTGCCTTCTCAACCTGTTTCCTGGTACTGGAATCTCGTGACGGATACCACGGACCGGTCTTGAATTACATGATGATGAGCGTGTAATCATACGCTGAGGCCTAGGAGATGATGGTACCCCGTTATTACTCCCGAAACTCCGATTCCCGGTTGCAGGAACTTGAAGCCTTTGCACGGTATGTTTCCCCGGATTGCTTTGCATTTTTTCTGAATTTTATCTGGGTCTCTGAGATGGAAATAAGGATGGTTGATGGTAGTTTGTTTCTTGAGTGATTTTCAATGTGTAAATGTGTATTTAAAGCCGTGTTTGGGTGTGTGGTGGTTGACTTTTTCTGTAGTCAGCAAGCTTTGGCTTGAAGAGTGTATTATTTTGACCAAGTAGTCAGCAACATTTATGAGACTTTTAGTGGAGTTACAGCTGTTGATTTTGACCTGGCCACAACGAACATTCAAACTTCAGATGGATCTTTGGATTGGGTGTTTTAGGACAGTTGCTAGAATCATCCATAATAGTAAAGGATACTCAGGCCCGTTCCTCTACGGGCTTTTTGTTACTTTTTGAGTTGATATATTATGAAAGAATAATTTGTCTGCATAGTAAGCAATTGCCTTATCGAAAACACACCAACAATGAAGGCAACGGGATAGCCTTGAACCCCAATCGACAACACCAAATTACATTGCACAATCGTTTTAACCCGGTTGCACCTTTTAGATTATTGACGGACCAAACTCTGTGGATATGATGTAACAAGTGACTCCCATGAGGGTTAGGCTTATCTCCTTTGATCGACCAAATACAAACTTGAGAATTGTTTTGTTTTGTCAAAAGAAAAATACGCACAAGGGAGGGCCCATGCATGAAGGGCAGTCTTTCGGAAGAGCATATGACCCTGTGCTTGTATTCAATAATAGCAGCAGCTGTTGTCTCTATTGTGGTTTTTTGCGGCGGAAGTTGGCCTTGTGGACCTAATTGCCAGTTTGTCGTCATATTTGCTTCAAATCTGATCAACAATCTGATAGTGATCACCAGGTCGGAGCCATGAATTGACCAATCTGATAGTGATTAGTGAAGTTATTTTTCTCGGTACGGTGCACAATCCATTTGCAGGACCCATTTTCGGGCTCCACACAAAATATCCGCGCCGTGCAATAATTTTTCGAATGGCTCAAATGTAAAAGTTTGATCCAATGGACCCATTTTTCATTTAGAAAGTAGGTTCCTGAATTCTGAATTCCGTTATACGATCTTGTGAGGTTAAGAATTATAAAGGCACCACGCGAATGTTCAAACGAAGAAGTCTTCGGACACCATGTTGGGATGCTCCAAGACCACCGAATAAGTACTTGCTTATTTAACTACAGATACTTCCAACACCCAGATGATGCTTATTTCTTACAAGTTGCAATATTCCTTTCACCTTTTTCCCCTTCTCTTTCACACTAGTGTTATCTTATGTGCAAGTTACGGACAATACAAAATGCTCTGGAAAATATTTTGTTGAAATCTATGTACGAAAATGTTTCTTGAAATCTATTTATAAAATTGTTTTTTTTTTAACATTTCGATCTAACCTAAGTACAGATTTTATTTGTTTAATGTCATGTAATAACCCAAGTGTCGTATCTTTTTTTTGGGGGGGCGACGGTGATCAAGGATGTTTGTGCCAGATTTCTCGCACCTCGATTAATTCGTTTCCTGGTCCGGTTAAAGGAAAACCATCCACGCTGAGACTAGAGAATTCACAAGAATCACGTTCTTACAACCAAACTCCAAGAATCAAATCCCGATCAACAGTGTGAAACAAATCCAAGTCGTCACATGCATCATACATACGTAGTTGTACCTAAGCATCAAATTGATCAAAGATATTATGGCAAAGGCTTTGGAAAAGGGAATAGTGGATGCCTGGATGGATGTGGATCTATACCAAAATTAAGGTCTAATAATTCAAAAGATTATAAAAGTTGGTTTGGACACTTGCCTTGGAATGGTATGCAATTAGCGGGTATTAAATTCGTGGAGTTTTAAAGATAATGATTCCTTTTAATGACAACAGCAAATGGAGGCCCCAGAAAAAAAAAGCCATTAATAAGGGTAATTAGCCTCTTTGTTGTCCACATTTAATTGACTTTTGGGTCATGAAATATACTTGGCCATGTCTTATTAGTTCTTTATAGAAAAGGACACCCACTACTAAATATCCTTCAAGTTTTCAACTTTGGAGATAAAAACCAATATTAATTTGGAGATTAAAACTAAACCAATATTAATCTCTCTCTCACACCTCTTAACCTATAGCCACAGTTAACAAAGTTTTGTTAGCTTTATCACTTCAGTCGGATGTCGGTAGCATTAGACTAATAATATTAATAATATCACGTGTAGCCATCCGCAAGAAACTGCAATACGTGCCACACGTATGTAAAGATTGAAGCTAAGGTCTCACACCAGGCTACGAGGGCTAAAGACTTAAACATAAGCGTTGAGCGAGATTCATCTTTCTTTCACAAGTAATCGATCCGTAACACTTTGAAATCCTCACGTGAAAAATGTTTGCGTAATCTCTAATATTGCAGGCAGTTTAAAATAATTAAAAAAAAGCACAAGAAAGATAAAAAAAAATAGTTGAAAAATAAAAAAGATGCTTACCTTTCTAGGACTTGTTTTCACTTTTCAGCTAAAAAGATGCTAGCGTCATGAAGCCAAAAACTAGAACTCAGGTTGCCAGTATTTGTTGCAGCTTAAATTATGATAAAAATTGATTTTATTAAAATTGCAACAAACATCAAAATAAAACTTATAGATCATAATTAGTTGTCATTTCAGTTTATGTAAATTGTTTTTCTCTGTACGTAAGAGAAGCAGAAGCTTTCCAATTAAGTATTACTCCATCTGTCCCATTTTTGAAATATGTGTTATTTTTTATTGTTATTTTTTTTTTTTTGAACAGAGTCATTTTTTATTGTTGACATATTTCATTATGAATGTAAAAAAATATGCAATATAGGTCTTGTTTGATAATATCTCAATTAGTTCTATTATCCAAAGTTAACAACATCATGAAAACCATTATAATCGGAATATATAAGCAATAAAAAATTACACAAATTTAAAAAATTGACAAACAAAGGCGGACGGAGAGAGTATTTGTTACCTTTCTCGTTCATTAGTCATACTTTTAGTACAAGTCTCGAAGTATTTGCCAGATATTTTGATGCACTGAAAGTCATTCTGTACTGGTTTTTTTTGGTGTACCCATGTACCAAGGGGTTTTCAGCTGCAGGATGAATGTGATCTTGAGGCTGAAAATTACTTGGCACAAAGATACACTAAAAATTCAGAACAAGTGATTTTCAGAGCATCAAAAAATATCACAGAAATTTCGAAGACTTGTACTGTTGGTGTAAAAGTATGATTAATGTAGGAGAAATGTAACAAATACTAATTGGAAAGACTCCGAAGTAAAGGCCATGGCTTTTAGCTCAATTGGCCATATACCAGTAACTGAGGGATTCGAGTTGATGGAACAAATAGAGGAGTAATAGTAATCTATTCGGTTCTCAATCTGATCCGCTCGCGACGGATTATCGTTTTGTGCATCCGTAATCCGTCCGTTCGGTTCGGTTACGGATTGAGCGGAACCGAACCGAACCGTATCCGCCAAAATAAAAATATTAGGATCTGCATCCATCCGTAACATACCCCGGGTGAGTTCACAGACGGTTCGGTTTGAGCGGATTGAACAGATTGGGCGATCTGCTGGACAACACTAATAATCAACATACTAACACCATACTATATATCAAAAACAATAAAAAATCAAACGAACCATGTACACAAATAGTAGAATACTCTTTGTTCAAATGATTAGAAATAAAATACTACATAATCAGCAAGGCTGTGAGTGTTTTATCCTACAGGAAAAACTATAATCTCTCTCTGCATTATTTTTCTACCACAATATTATAATACCTTATCCACTCTATACTATTATATTTCTGCATGAACTGACTTGTACATGGCTATATTCACTTCCGTTGCACCAAAAAAAAAAAAAAAGGCTACACATAATACCTTTACATTTGTAGATATATAATCTATGTAGCCTCAAACTAAAATTAATTGGCAGCTAATTAGCAAATCTCAACCAATTCAACAAATAAGTTGGTATATATATATATATATATATATATACTTTTTGCATATACCCACCTTCCAAAAAAAAAAAAAATGATCTACGAATACCATGGTCGAAAGACGCCGTCGCCGAGGGACCCCATCATTGTCTGTTGGTGCAATACAGGGTTTTGTGGAAGATGGTTAAGGCTACTCAACAGAGTGGCAATAGAAGTATTCTCATCGGTTTTCGCGATGTCGTTACTGTCTCCGCGAAACCTCTTGGCCGCAGCCTCATTAGCGTTGTCCTCGTTCCAGAAAAGGGAAGGGAGTGCCCGCAGTGGAATCTGTGGGTTCGAATTTGATGTTGTGCCCAGCTGAGACATGTTGTACCCTGTGCTGTTGATGTTGATACCTGCATTGTTCCCCATGATCATTTCTTCAAACAAGTTGTGGTGGTCGTTTTCGAGGGATACTGGTATTGAAGAAGAAGAAGAAGAAGAAGGTGGTATTCTTGTTAGCATATCCCCCATGGAGATTGTATCGATATCCCTCTCGTGTTCGATCGGTCTCGGCACGTTGTTCTTCTTGTAGATTCGACATAACACCCAATCATCAAGCTAAAACCAACCAAAATTATTGTCAGTAAGTAACTGTAAGCTACTGGTCCGGACAACTAGTTATTAAAATTCCGTACAGACTTTCATACATAACTACAAGACTTTTATTAGTATGTATAAATTAAAAAAAAAAACTCATTCACAAATTAAAAGAAATTACCCTTAGGGAAGCTTTCTTGTTTTGGGCCGGGTCAAAACTGGGTGGCTTTGAATTGATTTTATTATTGTCAACAAGGCGATACTCGTGCATGATCCAATTTGTTTTCACCCCTTTTGGAGGCTTTCCTCCATAGAAAACAAGAGCCTTTTTCACACCAACTTTCTGATTCCCACCGGCGGCAATTATCGGCTTATCGGTTCCGGTCGCTTTCCAGTACCCAGTTGTCGCTGCCCTGTTTGGCCGAGCCCCGTTCGGGTACTTCCTTTCCCTTGGACTGAAAAAATACCACTCTTGTTCCCCAAACGTTGCCTTAGCTGCCAAAAATTATAATAATTTTTAAAAAATGATTGATCAATATTAAAATTCCACATATTCTAAAATTAAATTCTCTTATAGAAGGATATGACCGTTTGGGATTTTTTTATTTTTTTTTTGAACAATTTTTTTTTTTTTCAAAATTGTCACGGTCACATCATTCTGATACTTATAATTTTTAGTGTAAAGAATATGATTGAATAGGGTTTTTGGTAACATATGCCAGTAGTATGTGTGTGTGATATGATATTACCAGGGAGCTCCCATGGATCGAACTTGTAAAGATCGATTTCAGCGATGATCGAGACCGGAAGAGGAAGGTTGGCGGCTTTTTTCTTGAGGTAGTAAACCACCAGCTCTTCGTCGGTAGGGTGGAAGCGAAAACCCGGTGGGAGGTTCGGCTGCGGTGAGCAGGCCGCCGACGAATCCGTGCTCTCCATGTGGATTCAGACTAGCTACTATTGATTAAACAACACTTTTGGATTTTGAAAACGAGGTTGGTTTAGGGTTCATGAATATAGCTGATCAAAAAAAATTTGCGTAGAGATAAGGGAGGGAGAGAGAGAGAGAGAGAGAAGAGGAGAGGAGAGGTGACAAAAGGCATTTTGTAATATGGTTATGTGGGGCTAGAATTGTATGGGGATTATTATGGACAAACAGTAATCAATTCACTACAACCGGTTTTTTCTACTTATTTTGTGTTCTCCAATTACTTTAGTCCACGTCACGAGGAGGAGAGGACCAAGGTCCTGTCCAGTTTTCTTACTTTTGGAAGAGGGGACCTGCACATCACAGCTGTCCATTTCGGAAATTAATCGTTCGGATTTGCTGAAAATTTTTTAACCGTAAGAATATACTTTGACCGGTAAGAAAGCGTTTGTGAATCTGAACTATTGAAAACACCTTTTTGAAAACACCTTTAGATGGCTGGGATATTGCGCTGCACCGATTATATAAGGACCTCCCTCTGCATCCATTTTCTTACCATCAAGTCTGGTCTAGTTTGGAATTTTGTGGGCTCGTATTAAGCTCACGATAATAATCAAAATTATTCATTTTGTAGAAGGTTGTCACGTATTGTGGTTACGTAATCAGCTTGGTTGAACATCGTTTGTTTTATAATCGAAATAGATATCTGTAAACAACTATATATAAATATTTAGAACTAAACTTTCAGCACAAATCTAATTGTGTTCACATAGCAATCGATGGTCCGTCGAGCTAACTTTTTACATGAATATTATGTAATTAGTGAGCTCTACAAAATGAAACATTTTCAATTACTTATGTGTCCAATACGAGCCTATAAAGACACAAACTAGACCGAATTGAAATACTGAATGGTAAAAAAACTAGACAAGAAATTGGCCCGATGACTCATTTAGCTTAATAATTTAACCTTCATGAAAGGGTAGATTAAGTTAATTGATTTTGGCGCTTCACTTTTTAATTACCACACTCCAATTTTTATCTTTTGGTGTTTAAAATACACCTAACATTAATATTAAGAGACAAAAACAGAATGTGATTATAAAAAATTTGAAACCGAATAAAAATTTCTCTTTAAAATCCAAATCCTAGTGGTTTTCAAAAGTGTGCATCAGTGTGCTTTGCTGCCTTGTTGGTGGTTTTTGAGAACCGATCTTAAAAATCCTTTTTGAAACCGAATAAAGGAGGATTTTAAAACCTGGATTGAAAACCCCAACCGAACAAGGTTTGAGATTTGGCCCTTTCGTAGGTCGAAACGTGTTGTTCTTAATCCCGTGGTAGGCTGAAACGTGGTGATGTTGTGTGGGGACCACATCACGCACGAAAGAGACATCAGAAGAGATCTGGAAGGCTGAGTGGAAGATGAAATACATTTGGAGCTGAAATTTGGATTTTATTAATTACTGTAATTTTTTAATAAATTGTAATTATTTCTACCAACCGATTTTTACTCTTTTTTATTAAAACATTTTGTTACTCGGATTTCGAGATAATCAGGAAAATAGTGGCCTTGTTCGTTTTGTGTTTCAAGACCCGATTTTCTCAATTATTATCCAATTATTATCCCTATTTTTAAATATTATTTTCATTTTTCTCTCTATTTCTCTCTA
This sequence comes from Gaultheria prostrata, assembly GCA_036023075.1. Classification (NCBI taxonomy): domain Eukaryota; kingdom Viridiplantae; phylum Streptophyta; class Magnoliopsida; order Ericales; family Ericaceae; genus Gaultheria; species Gaultheria prostrata. The sequence goes on along the minus strand of JAXBDA010001139.1, from coordinate 43,219 downwards.
ATCATTAATCCATATTTTTTAATTATTATCCCTTTTTCTCCCTCTAATCATTACAAAAATCAAAATCCAAAACTCAAACCAAACACTACCAGTAAATGTCAGGAGTGTTTGACAGCTTATTTTTCCATTTTCCATTTTTAGCTTTGGAGTGTTTGGGTGCTATCTGCCCAAACACCTTCTCGTTTAATGAGTTCTCGGTTTTAATATTCACAGCGGAGAAGCCAAAAATAGTCTGAGAGGAGTTTTTTTACTTTTCATTTCCTATTTTTTTTTATTTTGGTTACAAAAAGACCTACAATATGTATTATATACATCTCACAAACACTACTTTTGTTACAAAATACATTAATTATGCATATTTTCTCAAACACTCTAACAGTTTTAAAATTTTTTTTTATCATAATCGAAAATGCTGAAAATCCAAAAAATTGAAAATGGAAAGTTGAAATTCCTCCAAAACACCCCGTAATCGAACTTGAATTTTAAAGATGAAAAGAATTCAACTTTTTGTTGTTTTGAACTATTTCTCTCTCTCTCTCTCTCTCTCTCTCTCTCTCTCTCTCTCTCTCTCTCTCTGTTTTTTTAAAGAATTTTATATTTTGAGAGGATTTACCTAGACCTGAGTAATCATACAATTTTATTTTTTTAATTATGTAAATTTTAAGTTTTTTTGGAACTAGACAATCTTTTTAATGTGGAGCCGAGTAAAAAATAAGAACTGAAAATTTTTCAGCTTTAAGGTCCCGATTGGATGATGTATTATTTTCAGGGGATAAGTTTTGGAGGGGGATAAGATAAGAGGGGGTATTAATTTTGGAGGGTTGGCCCACATTGATGTGATGTTTATGGAAGGGGATAAAAAAGTAGATGGTTTGGATGAAGGATTAAACAAGGGGATAACTTTTGACTTGGTTCGGATGTTTTATAAATAAGAGGTGGTGAATGATGGGGAAAACTGTCAAATGACTATTTTGCCCTTATGCAGTGTTAAACTTGATTATGTATTATATTAAGTATATAAATGAAAAATCCAATATATTTAATTAATCTCGGTTAGTTGGAAATATTAATAAATTAAATAATTAAGAAATTCATTATTTTAATATATTTAATTAAAAAAAAATTAAAAAAAAATGAATGGTTATTATCCTATTTTTTTAGAAAAGTGGAAATTGTCTAAGAAATGTTGACAGAAATTAACCCAAGTTTAGATATATTGGCACCCAAAAATAAGTAGAGTATCCAGTTCACACATCAATTCTTGCCGGTCGGTTGTTTATTTAGCAATAATATTAACAATGCCAATTATCTCTTCTAAAAAAAATCAATTAGACCCACAACCCTGTAAACATGCATACTTTGACACTTGACCGCACGATTGCGTGCTGACACAAATCCCTCCATTCCACTGTCAAAGTAAACCAACTAGCTAGAGTATAAAAAAAAAAAGGGTAAACCAACTACTCTCTCTCTTCCCTACATCTCCGCCCCACCACCCATCTCTGCCATGGACTCCTCCACCACGACCACCACCGCACCAATCTACAACCTCCCACAAGACACCCTCTCCACCACATCTTCTCCCACCTCGGCACCTCCCCCTCAAGCAAATCATCCTCTGCCGCTCCCTCTCCAAACCCAGATTGGAAAAATCGAAATCTCATGCATCCAAAAAATCAGTTCACAGATAGTCTAACAAATCGAAATCATCCATACCAGAGGAGAGTGTTCAAAGGAGGATGGTGTAGTGCGGTCTGGTAAGGGGATAAAGAGGGTTGTTTTGGTCAAAAACTCTCCCTTCTACAAGGGGATAACTTTTGGGGAGGGTAGAGGCAGCCCAAATTTTATGCCGGAGAAGCACCTTCCTGCGTATAAGGGAAGAGAAATCAGGGAGGACAATTGGCGTTGCCAATAGGGGGATAAGGGTGGGACCCCCCTCTTAAGAGGGGTTGAAAAATTATGAGGGGGTGATATCCCCATCCAAACAGGGCCTAAAAATACTAATCCTAAAAGTGTTTCTGCTTTGAACTATTTTTTGAATATTTATTTTGGAAAATTTGATCATGATTTATTTTTTATTAGATTCTTTCATCGTAAATATCTAAAAAAACTTTACTACTAATAGTAGTGTTAAGCACGCTGGGTGGGGCCCGTGGGTCCGTTGCCGTATCCATGAAAGACAGAGTGGGGCTTGTTTCTGTGTCAATATCTTATCATTAAAAACACAATTAATTAACTTTCCCATCTTGTTTAGTACAGTACATGATTCCCATTTCCCACTGCATTTTTTTTTTTGTAATTGGATGTCCGGCCAACTTACACACAATCTGACTAATTTTTTTCCCACTATATTTTTTTCCTAATTAGTTAGCTACTCGGGCTATTTTATGCACACCTTAATTAAATTCTGAGATCTCATTTTTATCGTTTATTTGCGAGGAGCCAAACTAGGGCGGACGCAGAATCTTCTATCAGTGGGGTCAAGAAGTTACAAAAATTGTACATATTTCCTGTCTTGGGGAGTCTTGGAGCAAAATTACCAAAATATCAAGAAATATATGTACACATCAATAGAAAATTTTAATCCAACGGGATTAATTGACCTTCCTTCCCTCTTCCTGGGTTTGACCCTGGAGCCAAATTAAAACTTGAGTAAAACTTTGAATGGACCAAGTGTCCAAGGGAGGAGTGCAAATAGTAAGTAGTAAAGTCCTGGGTCTTACCACCAGCTCAACCCTTGTGGTTGATTTCCCAATACATTTAAAAGTGCGATTTATATGAGCTTAATCACAACTTTATCTAACGGAATCGGGGAGTTTGCAGTGAGTAACTCACTATAGGCTCGTAATAAAAATCTTAGCCGTCCATTCTTGTTTTGGACGGACTGGATTTTAAATAAGCTGTTCGCGCGAACAGTTTATTTAAGATCTGGACTGTCCAAAGCGCGAACAACTTATTTAAGATTCGGTCCGTCAAAAACATTTTGAACGGTTGAGATTTATTCACTACAAGTCCTCCACTCCCTTTATCTAACCTGCTACCATTATCATGGTTGAGATAATTAGAAACCAATCTTAATTAATGATTAATCATAAACACCTCGATTAGACGGTGATTTGCCGATTAACAGAAAAGTTCTTTGGGGTCTTTAATTGGATAGACAAGACATCACCTAGATTTTCTTGTGAAGGAAAAGGAGGACCAATTCAAAAGAGGACCAATAGGGCTCTAGGACCGTGACTACTCCTTCCATTTACTCCAAAATACTTGAATTATTTTTCTAATTTGTTTGGGACAAAGAAATTAACCCATATGGTCCTAGAGAATATAACAAGAGGATTATAACGAATTTAAAATTTAAAATCCATGAGTTGAAATAAGCCTCGACCCGATAGAGTCTAAGCCCGTAAATCGTACCCTGATCTTGGTGAAGTTTTTATTTATATAGTTGAACACATATTTTCTACAAAGGTATTAATATCACATGACACCCTAACTAAAATGTGGTCAACAAATTGTTGTTGTTGTTTCTAGAATCGAAGTTTTCCTACGGATAAAAGACACCTAACTATCGATCCAATATGGTAGTTGTGCGCGTAGCATATGCGAGTATTGATGTTTACTACAAATGAGCTTGCAATCGGATTGAGCCAATTTTCACATTCTTGGGATCTGTTCGGTCGAAACGGATCCGGATATCGGATTGGACTACGTATCCAAAGAACCTATTCGCCCCATGTTTGGTCAAAATTTAACAAATTCAAATTAAGGTTCATTGGATATTTAATCATACAAAGTATCAGACAAGAAATACCACAGGTGTGAAATATTATTTTTTAAGTGGAGGTACGACAACTTCATTGATGAGAAAATTACAATCTACATGGAACAGGATACAACTGAAAAAGACACAAAAGTATACAAAGAAGACAAATTACACAACCAAATCAAAGAATGATACATCCACTGTTAAAATGATTCGGCGGTCAGATCAGGGAACTAGTGTGCGGTAGTTTCACTATTAACGAAGCTTCCTCAATTGCAAAAATTGATCGCTATAATATTATCATTCATCTCATCTATATATAGTCCAATGAGGAAATGTTTGGATACATAAAAACTGTACATGAAACCGACCAGAAAAACTAAATTAACGGTTGACAATATTCATTTCACTGTAAATCTCAAACTAAATAAATGTCAACCGTTGATTTAGTTTTTCTAGCCGGTTTCATGTGCAGTTTTTCTGAACCCTTTCAAGCCCCATTCCAAAGTGATCATTTATTTGACGAGATCATATATCCATCAACCATCATTATTAGGCCGGTCAATCAGTGCTAGATCTTCAATTTTTTAAACCTAATTAAACAAAGTCACCGTAATTAATTCGATTAATCCATTTCTACTGCTAGCTAGCTAAGATGAGAGAGTATAATTAATAGATGGTCCGAAAAATTTGTTTTATGTTGAAACAAATTTTTCAAAGTGACACCACATGTGTGTGCCTCCATAAACATAAGTCCCACAAACAAACTAAAGACCAAGTTAAGGTCCCCCACCCCATTGCAGATCTCTAGCCTTCATAACATAGGATCTCCTTTGATCTTTCTCATTTTGTTGGTCCCACAACCCATCAATTCCTAAATCAGCTATTATATTAAAGTAGAGCCCATAAAATTTTAAAAAAAAAACCAAAAATAAGTGTTAACAACTATAGCAAGCATGCATAATGTGTGTTCTAACTGCATCCATATATATGGGCTGATTAATTACATGAATTTCCGGCAATATAAAAAAAAGTCACGTAGAAAGAGCCACCATTTAATTTAAATTTTATAGTTAATTAAGCGTTTTAATTTCTTCCTTTCTATTGAACTTATAATTAATATTCGTTTTTTTATTTAAAGCATCGATCCCTAATTAACTTAAAAAGATACTACTACTTTGGAATAGGGATGACAATGGGTCAGTTCGGTTTGGATATTACCATATCCAAACTCATTACCCAAAATTAGATGGGTACCCAGAACTGAACCGAAACCTGAACGGGTAGGAAAAATTGAAACCATAACTAAACCAATCAGGGATCGGTTCGGTTCGGGTACTCCCCATTAAATTAGAAAAGAAAATAAAAATGAAATAATTATTAATGAAAATCAGTTAAACTAGAAATGCCACAGATCCGTCAATTAATCTATAGATATTTTAAATGCAAAACTAATATAGATCTAAGTAGAAATTCAATGCATTGAAGCTATACACAGACTAACCTTTTACATATGAAGGGTAATTTTGTAATTACACATATTCGGTTTGGTTCGGTTCAGTTCGGGAAACGGTTCGATTATCAGCTCAAACCAGAACCGAACCAAACCCGTGCAGTTACCTCACATCCCATACCATACCCGCACCCACGGAGAATATTTCGGTTATGGTTCGGGGAAAAAACAGGTTACAATTCGGGTACCCATCGGTTTGGTCAAGATTGCATGCCATCCCTACTTTGGAACGTGGGTGGATAAATTCACATCGTACAACACATGTGGGTTGCATAATCCAGGAGTCAAAAAGGCTCAAGTAATTAAATAAAAATCATGATAAAAATACATATGGTAAATTAGTCTTTCATGGTAGACCTTACTTGTGCCTTTATTTTCTCAAAAAATGAAAAGAGAAAATTATATGCATGTGCTTGCAATTAATTAATGTACTTGTTGAATGAACGCCTCGTGACTTTTCTATGCTCTAGAGATGCAAACTACATTTATGTTTATGTATCTCATTCATTGTGAGTTTGGTTATAATTTCTTGTTTCTTTGTGGATAAGTTGTTAGACATATTACTTTGTGCGCTTATGAAACTTCCATTTTGTTTTCTAACCCAATTGGTCGTGGTTGTAGTGCGCAAAACGCGCTGCACTGTGTAGTGCGTCATCTGACTGTCCATTTTGATAATGCACGATGAGATTAAATTCGAGCCGTGCATTGCTAAAATAAACGACCGGATGTAATGATTGCACCGTGTAGTGCGCAGGATCCCTGTTCCCACGGTTTTGGGTTCGAACTGATGTAGCATGTCGATTTCTTGCACAGTATAACCCACTAACGTGTATTAGCGATAATGAATAGGTCCATTGTGCTATGGTTTTTAAAATCTGCTCCGTAATGAAAATGATTTCTAAAAGAAATTTTCATAATAACTAAAATAAATGAATTTGTGTATTGTTTTTAGAAAAACAGTAGTGGAAGATGACGAAGATTAGTTAATTTTGGGGTTAGTATGTTGGAGACCATAGAAATGGGAATCACTTCTTTGATGAGTGCCAATGGAGAAAATTGTTTTCGTGATCAGGAGAAAAAACTTCGGAACTATTTCTTTTCTTTTTTTCCATTCGATATATATCAGGGATTAGCGGGGGAGTTAGTGAGTTAGTGCAGAGGGGTTTAAAAGTTATCCATAACCCTAAACCCCAAACGCCTCTCCCGAGGCTCGAACCCTGATCTTGCTTGTGAGATAACTAGGAGATAGTCGCTAGGCTACAAGCCCTTGGTTCTTCGGAACTATTTCACTTTATAAGAAATTGCAGTAAATAATATGACGCTATTTGGCAAAAAAAAAAAAAAAAGAGACAAAAATACGGTGGTGCCCTAACTAAATTAAACTTATTATGCTTCAAACCTAAAGAAAAAAGGTAACAAGATATAATTCTTATCACTACCTAATATTGCTTCATAAATATTAAGTCATTATCATTGCCCAATATTGGAACGGAGGAACACCATTTTTCTGCAAGAGGAGATCTCATACCCCATTAGGATGCCCAAAAGTCAAAATTTTCGAGTGAAACTTTAAAATCTCTCTCTCTCTCTCTCTCTCTCTCTCTCCATACTAACTCTTGCTTTCCCTTTCTTTTTTTCCCCCCTTTCCCTTTGAAGTTTTGAAGCCAAACAAGTTCAAAAGACAAGTCCCAGATTTGTGCAATAAACAAAGGGGCATAGTTCCCTCTCTCTTCTAACAGATTTAGGCAGTGTCACAATTGCATGACCCTTCCTTCCAACATGTGAACGACTTTGATGGACCGTTTCACATTGTTATCAACACGCCACACGCAACCATTAGTTCGGTATAATTCAATCAAACCTAAGTTGGAATTACAGGCCAACACACACACACGCACACACAAAATACATACATGCAGAAAACCTAGCCCGAATTAAAATTAGTACCCGATTTCCAAGCGATCCCCGGCTTTGATGGTCCTCCTTGTCACGGAGGATGAGGTCCTGAAGATATAGCTAGAGTGTTTTTTTTTTTTTTTTGAAATGATAACATCACAATGAAAATTGAGAGGTAAATAAAGAATTGTATATAGGAAATATAACAATATCATTGTGCATTGTGGCTTAAATGCCTTTAGGATTAAGGGTCAGATCATTGTTCTTCTGCATTTTTTAGTGCAAGATAAACATAAAAATCTCTAGAGAGAATTTCATAACTGAAAATATACTTGGACAATGGTAAAACAAAATATAGGTACGTACAGAAGACGTGACCCTCGGGATAACGATATATTTTTGTTACCGAGGAATGCTAGGAACATACAACACCTGGTCACAATACCGATCAAAACATGTCTTTATTTTGGAATGATTTGGTCTCAAACTCAAAGCTGACAAGTCTCGACCCACGTACGTTTCTTTATATAACATTAATGTTTTGCTACCCTTTCATTATGTTGCCGAGTCACATTAGTTTCTAAGCAAAACTCATCAATAGAGAGATAATGTGGCTCAGCAATACTGTAAGTCAAAGTTCTATGACACTCTGACAGTGCAGTATAATCTGAGACGATTTGCAAACGTTGATTGGGTTCAGATGGGTGTTAAAAGAAGCTTTCATAATAAATCTGTGATGTAGATTTCTGTCCCCATCTATGGATTGCTTGTGATACTGTTCAAGCCTAATGGATGGGGTTTCAAATTGGAAGAGAAGCATCAGCTAGCAGTACTATGGGTGTACAAGAAAAATGGAAAAAAATTGTGAAACCGTACCGAACTGGTCTATATATTTGGATTGGTTCTATAATTTAATGGATTGGTTCTGGTTCTAAAATAATGAGAACCGGATATTTTGGTTCGGTCTCTGGTCTCATAATTAGGAACCGTGATTTGAACGGATTGGTTCTATAATTTAATGGATTGGTTCTGGTTCTAAAATAATGAGAACCGGATATTTTGGTTCGGTCTCTGGTCTCATAATTAGGAACCGTGATTTGAACCAAACCGGTCCATGTATATACATTATATAGACATACACTCCTATATAACCACACACACTTATAATTTTGTCAGTTTTAAGTTAACGTTGCATCTGCCATCTGTATGGTTGATGCTCTTACAACGAAGGTGAGAGATATACAAAGAAGTTGCAATAATTTTGTGGATAATATTTTTTGGCAATTTTTGAATGCTAACGTGGTTTATAACTGGAAATCGAAACAAACCGGACCGGTATAATGGTTTGGTGTGGTTTGGCTCCACATGTGTAACAGTCTGTGTTGGGCCCGGAGTGCCCCCATGGATTTGGTTACACGATGCCACTCCCTGCGACCACTCTAAAAACAGACTTGTGGGTGCAATGTCGAATGCCATAAAACACTTAATTGAAACCTTTTCTACCACCAATTGGCTTTAGGAGATGTGCCGGCACGGGCATGGCACGACGCGGCATGATTAAGTAAATGTGCTGGCACGATTAAGAAATGGCACAACACAACACGACACGATTTGGTAAATGGGTAGGCACGACAAGACACGAAGCACGGTTGACACGAAATTAAATGGTTCATGCCTGCACGGCACGGCGCATTTTTTTTTTTTTTTTTTGGTGCAACGGAAATTAAATAAAACTAAACCAAGGAAACGTACAGCATCAGGGGTGCAGTTAAGAGATTACAACCACAAAAAGGACATCAGTCCAGAGATTAGTCCAACACCTGCCTTATGTTATGGCAGTCCCTAACAATATACTCCCTTATCCCTAAGGGAGGTGTAGTAACCACCATGAGGTCCCTGTCTTGCTCCGCTCCAAAATGAGCCAGGAATTAAATCTACACATTCATTGGCCGTGCGATAGGCACGGCGCATTTGACACCTCTACAATAACCCATCCATTTGGGCTAGCTTGCGAATTCTTTGCTTATTGATTTGGCTGTCAAGATTTTGTACAACATCATGCCAGCCAATGCTCACATAATTAAGCTGGAACCCATTAACTCAATATTAAACTTAATGAATATCATTTTGATGATGGAAAAGGAAAAGTAATTAACTATAACATGTGGATGATAAATATATAGACCTTAAAAACCCCCCAAGCAAGGTGGTATTCCTGCAAACTTTTGCTTTTCCATTTAGAGAAAATTGAATTGTTGCTTTCACTAAATAGATGCTCTTAATGTGATCACCCTTTGGCAGATACCATCTCTTTCCATTAAAAAGTATGAAGACAAAAACTTGCTCATTAATTGTCTTGATGGATCCAAGTGGTTTAAAGGATCACCACAATCAAATTAATTAAACTAATTAGGCCCTTAATTTGTGATATCTAATCTCGATCAGTAGTGATTTTTACATTCCTTAGCTTGGTTTATATCTATACTTCCTTTTTCTGTTTCTATTGATGTGAATTCAATATGTTTTCCTTTCAGTCGTTCAATTTTTCACACATCGAAAGGTGATATAGTCCGTTCATATGAATAAGAACCAAAAATAGTTAACGAGGGCGTGTGAAAATTGATTTCCTATCTAAATAGCTAGGTTATTTAAAAGACTATTATTTTCCTCCATATAGATATCTTGGCTTCTTGCCACCAGAATTTGGTACTTTTTCGGTTTTTCTCAACTAGACGAACAAAAAAAAGTTAAGGATCATGAAGGTTACTGAGGGAAAAAAGGTTTTAAAAAGCTTTCTGTCTTGTTGTCCTACTAAAAATACAGATTTGTCTTTCACGATTCCTCTCCTGAAGGTAAACTCGGATGTAATTTTCTGGACTAGCAATCGAAAATAATTTTAGAGGGTGCGGAAATTGGATTTTCTAGAGACGCTTAAGTCAACGGCTCGTGTGCCGCATTACCGGTTTGTAGAGAGACCTTACAGTTCATTGTCTTGAAGGGACTGGAGATGAATCTGGATTCTAAATTTTTCATATGCGGAATTGAAATTAAAAATTGGTGAGGTGGAGCTTCAATATCTGTTTCCAGTTTAACATTTCAGTTCGATCGGAGAGGTATTTTAAATGGTTATTAAGTCAATTAAGATGAGACTTGGAATTTTTCTATTCATGGTCGTCGTTTTGATTTGAGATAAATTTTTTAGATAAAAGAGTTGTAATATGATTGCGTATTTTTTTTTTTTTTTTGTCTTTAGTTAATTTTTTTTTACTTCTTAAATAAAGGTTCGCACATACACTCAAAAGTAAAAAACAATATTAATTCTAAAATCACAAAAGACGAAAAACACGGGTGACGAAGCCGTAAAAATTTTTGGAGGTAAGTTTTCTAAGAGGAGAAAAGAGCAAATCAACTTAATTCAGAGTCGAGGGTTGTAGCAAAATTTGGCATGGATTTTATAAAACTCAATAGGGATTAGGGATGGAGCTTCTAATTTGGAGAGATAGGGAAAGCAACCACTGGAGGCTTGATTAGGAAAAAAAATTGTATGCCGAGTGGGTACCATGTGGTGCCCGTGCCCGTACATCCGGCCATCCAAAACACTTTTTGGACGGCCCAGATCTATCCCACTCTCTTGCCTCTCCCTTCCTTCTTTTTCTCTCCTCTTTCTCTTTCTTAATCCGGGTCGTCCAAAAGTGATTTAGACAGCCAAGATGTGCGCTCGGGCACCACGTAAGATGGTTTGCAGCAAAATTTTGGCTGGGCGCTTTGTAAGGGTTTGTCCTTGACACAGACACAAACAACCAGAAAAATTGAGGTTGAGATGGATTTCCTAGTGGCAATCCAATGTTCTCAAACATAGCAAATCATCCTATTAGCAACTAAATTGACAACTGCAGTTATCTCCTGACGACTTTCAAGGTGTGGAAGAGTAGTCATATTTACCGGAAAGCAAACAAGTGTTTGGACTCTCTGGCAAAAGACCAATCAATTGTAACCGATGACTTACATATCTATCCTTCAGTTCCGTCTTGTATTTTATTTTTTCTAGATAGCGATTATTGGGCTAAGTACCCAAGTGATGTAAACTCTTAACAACTTGGTCTCTAAAGTCATTTTGGGCTTGGCCCAAAACTACAAGTTCTGGCCCAATAAAAATTGTTTGGGGGATCTGACTTGGTTCATCAAAGTGATATTCGTCTAATCAATCAATAAATAGTTTTTGGGCCTGTATTAGGCTTGAATGTCGGGCTTTCAGGCCACTAGAACCCAAATAACCCAAAGTACCAGCCGGAAGTCAAGTTTGAAATTTGATTCCGCAACGCCTTCGTTTTTCTCTTTCAATATAATATGATTTCCCTTCAAGAGCAATTTTGTTCACTTGGTACTGTTACCTATACTTGGTGAGGTATGTTGCGGGTCTCGTATCGATGATTAGACTCATTTAGTCATACCATTTCGTATGACTCATAGGAAATGATTTATTGGAAAATCGGGTAAAAATTCAACATAATCGGATTTCGGTAAGTACATTATCTGAAAATATGATTGCATTATATCCAGTTTTAGACAAGAGAATTCATGTACTTACTTACCAATATTCGATTGGATAACAATTGGTCTCATCTTCGGTGAGGACATGTACAAAATTGGTCTCTATCTTCTTTCTTTTCAACCAATTTAAGAGAGGACTTTTGAATAACAATTACTATAGGATTGAACGGGAAAACGAAGCCAAGGAAATGTTAGGTACACATTGGGGCTGTCAGGGATGGAGTCAGGAAGGGGCTAACAGAGGCGGTCGCCTCAGCAAGAAGAAAAAAAAAACTCTAGTATTATATAGAAACAAAAAAAAGAAGAAAATTCGCCGATTCGTAATTTCTGGCTCTGTTCCTGAGCACAATCCTTTTTTTTTATTTTTTTATTTAATGAGTACCATGTCCAAATCAATTACCGCGGACCTCTATTGATCTCTTATCTGTTCCGATGAAAGACCTGCATAGCATGGGCACAACCATACCATAGCTGCATAGCATGGGCAATAAAACCAACCAATAAATAAACAAAAATACTAAAATGGTTAGGTGGGAGTATCATCTTTTCATCCAATCAAAACGAAATACCGGCGCCGCTGGTAGCTCACAAGCTGTCCCAAGGAAATGGCGGCTACAGGATCCTTTTTTGGTATTTTTCCACGTGCATAATTAAAAGTCAAAAGAACAAAAACTAGTCAATGTAAATCTTGAACTGCGGACAATCTGACTTCGACAAAGAATATGTTTTCGGCATCGGACTATGATTCCCATTTCCCAGATTCTGACTGCTAATCTATGGGGTTAAAGTGTAATTAACGTTTCTGATTTACTATAGTTTAATCCTGTAGTCACGCAAATACGGCAGCGTATGGTATTTTTCTAAGCTATAATAAGCTGCAGCAGCCATAAAATTGTTGAATTCAAGCAAGTATTTGGCTATTTAGGGTTCTAACAAAGAAAATTCTACCGTCAGAGCAATTGTAAAAGAGTTTGCACTTTTATCGGTCATAAAACATTCTTATCGGTCAAAGAGTACTTTTATCGTCCGCTCATTGGGCTGACAATAGAAAGATTGATGTAGAGTGGGTCGCGTCCACATTTCTGGACCGTTTGGACCATTCACGACATAATAAATAAGTCACACGGACCAACGTTGGCGAAACAAGTCCGAGTTTGGAAGGAAAACGGGCTTCTGCACATTTCACATTGCCGTTTCGGCAATGATTAACGATGGATTTCGGCCGTTCGATGTCGTCTAGGCCTTCAAAAAGGGAATTTTGCCGTTTCCTAGTTGGTTTAGGGTTGCTATGACACTATAAGTATCGTTGTAAGCCTAATGACAGAATTTGGTTGTTTATGAATTAAGAAAATCGAGTTTTTACTCAATATCGTTTGTTCAAAAAAGGAGTACCTCTGGCTCAAACATTATTCGTGTTTACTTCCAGCAAATAATTTCGTAAGAGGAGGCCGCCCTGCATCAAAGATCCATCTAACAATTGAGTCTAGGAAACTCGATTTTTAGGGTAATCAAGTTTGGCTCATTTCCCTTGAGCCCCAAACAAAGATAGTCGTGTTTCTTGGAGATAATAACGCTTTGCAACATCTCCTGGTTGATTTACTGGATTCAACCGCAATGATGCTCGTTCCATCAAGTAGACATACTGTTATTAATTTGCTTCTATAATTGGAGTTTCAACTGACTTGTTTATGGTTTTATAAGGTAGTGTAAAGCGGATTCGACCGTAGCAGATTGTGGTTAAATGCTTAAAAGTTGTATTCTCGGATTATGGGTGAGTTTCCCACTTGATAAAATGAGATTTTTCATTTTAGTTGAGTTTTATGAGGGGGTAATAAAATCACATTATCACCTCACTTAATAAAATCTACTATTGATAAAATCTCCTCTCAATGGTTTATTTACCAATTTGCCCTTCTTTTCTTTCATTACCAATGAACCAAAAATAAATATTAAAAACTTACCCATCGGTACCAAGTTCTTTTTTACAAAATATTTACTTTTCCCTCATTCATCAACATCCACCATAAATACATGGTCAAGTGCAAATGAAAAAAAAAATTGGTTACATCATTCAATCTCCCCCTTGACTTAGCCTTGCACTATCTCGTGGGTTCCGTTCACCACCACGATGGAAGAGTCGAGAGACGTGTCTGTGAGTTTGTGTTTGGTGTAATGGCTCCAAACAAAATTAATGGGTCAAAGGGCAAAACGGTAATTTCACCTACCATTAGAGAAATGACATTGATAAAATCCCATCCAAGCTTTTTATCAAGTGGAAGATTTTTTTGATAAAATCTGAGATTTTATCGGATAAAATCGAATGGAAAACTCAGTCTTAGGGTATTCCCATTGTACTCTATATTCTATTTCATGAAATTTCCGTTCCTCAAACAAATTTTTTTTTTTACTTGAAGGGGCTTACATGTAACGATTACTAGACATTTCATCAAATTTATAAATCTTTTGCAACTTTCGGAGAAATTACGCTAAGCGTAATCCTAGCAAACAGATATTGGTCAAAACTTATCCTCACAACCCAAAAAACAATACAGTAGCTTGTGAGAATATAAACAAAGGGCTTAAGAAGTTCGTTCAGACTTTTCCTTCTTTTCTTTTTTTTTTTTTTCATTTCATTTCAATTTCAAACCGACATGTTGCATTCGACAACCGCGTTCGCACTCAAATTTGCAACATTTGTAGAACATGTCACATGTTTCATTTATTTATTACCATATAAACGTGCAACCGAAATTCGGCCGCCAACTCACCACTAAGAAAACCTTTCTCGCCAACTCACCACTTAGAAAAACCAGAAAGTCTAGGTGTACCCAGAAAACATCCAGAATTTAAACTTCAACGGTTTAGATTGACGTCAATCTAAACCGTTGAAGTTTAAATTCTGGATGTTTTCTGGGTACCCTTTCCGTGTATGTAGCAGTGCTCATAGAGAAATTATGAGAATAATTTAGATTCTTGGATCAATAAATTACAAACTTAATTCAAAAAGGCACTAACATAGTCTATATGAAGCTGAGCTAAAATACATTCTAATTAACGAAACCATTAAACTGAAATTTTTGTGTACCACGAATTTGTACACCCACTAGCCAGAACAAAATGGGTCAAATTTGCCCTTCTCTGGCGATCCGAAGTCCGAACCCACCTACCCACAAAACCCAAATTTTCCACTTTTCTTTTTGGAAAATATAAAAGGGAAATGATTTTCACACTCCCCTTTTAGCCATTCACACTCCCTTTTTTGTCTTTTTCTCATGTGAAATTATTATATTACCCTTACATCTTGAGTCATTTTTTTCATGTGAAGGGCAATGTAGTAATTTCACATGAGAAAAAGACAAAAAGGGAGTGTGAATGGCTAAAAGGGGAGAGTGAAAATCATTTCCCATATAAAAAGTCAAAATAGTACCCCCAAAGAATTCCATCTATTTACACAAACTCAAACTCCCCCCCCCCCCCCCCCAACACAAATCTTTCCCCTTTTGCACTTTCCTCACTGCCGAAACCCAAATTCTCCTGGCTGAGTCTGGTACCGAATCCCGAACGGGTCGACCGAGTTACCGAAACCCTGAGCGAACACATTCGAGTTCTGGTGAAACAATCCCGGGTTCTCCACTCGCTGGTTCCTGGACCCACTCTGAACCTCCTCATCTGCAGAACTACCGAACTTTTCACACGTGGACTGTTGGGCGGCAAGGGTATACATGTCATTATACCTCATGCCATTGTTGTTAGTCATAACAACCTGAGAATGCCCGGCGGGAACTAACTCCGGCAACGACGCGACTCCGGCGAGGCTTGCCCAATCGAAATTCCCTGAATTGAGCCTCTGAATGTTGATTTTTTCGTCGTTTTGAAACGGTTTTAGGGAGTTCATTCGAGGCAGAGCGAATGACCGGTCGTTAATTTCAGGAAACGATTCTAACATGTCGTCGAATTGGGACGAAGACGAGGAGGAGGAGCCGTGGCTGAATTCTTTGGTTGGAATTCCAGAGATGGGTTTTTGGCCGCTAGAATTCTTTTTGTAGATTCGACACAAAACCCAATCGTCCAACTGTGAATTAATTAAACACAAAAACCTCATTAGCGAAGTATAAAAAGCATTAAACAGCAAATGAACATTCTTAAGTAGAACAAAGTTTACGTGTGCACGTCACGTAACATCATGTGTATTCACAACTATTCGATTCGATGTACCACATAGTAAAAACCATCACTATTATTTGAACTTGTGCATGAAATGAATGCATAAATAAACAAATTTATGGTTAATCGAATAATTTCAAATACATCTGTATTTGAATTTGTGCATGAATACGTGAGACGGATATATGCTTTTTTTTTTTTAAAATCGAATTTATCGAACGATTTTGAACGCACATGCACACAAATTCGGATCCGCGTATGATTAGAGTTAGAAATCAACATACCCTTGTGCTTCCGGCTTTTCTTGTGGATTCGGAGAGTCTATATTCATGCATGATCCAGTTGGTCTTTGTTCCTTTAGGGGCTTTACCAACATAGAAAACCAGAGCTTTCTTGATTCCAACCCTGCGACCCTCTGTGGTTATGATTTTGTCCGTACCCGTAGCCTTCCAGTACCCAGTCCCGGCAACCCGATTCGGCCGAGACCCGTTTGGGTATTTCCGATCTCTTGGGCTGAAGAAATACCATTCTTTTTCTCCGAATATAGCCTTGCCTATAACCAAACAACAAAACCCAAATTCAGAACTCCTCAAAAACCGTTACGATACGACCGATATTTAAAAACCATGAATCAAAGTACATAATCAAGAAAGACTTACTGGGTAAAACCCAAGGGTCGAATTTGTAGAGATCGATATCTCCAATGATTTGCAAAGAGAAATGGTGGCCTGCTACTTTCCTGCAGAGGTACTGAACAAGAAGTTCTTCATCAGTCGGGTAAAATCGGAAACCTGGTGGCAAGCTGAGCTGGGAAAGCGGGTCGGATTCCTGTACTCCCATTCTTTCACAATTTGATGGTTTGATTTCTAGAGAGAGAGATTTGGAGAGAACTCGAGTTTTCTTGAAACTATTAATTAATTCTCTGTTTTTTTTTCCGAAGAACAGAGGGATGGCGGTTATTTATATAGGCGCAGAGAAGTAACGCTGTTTAACGGAGAGATAAGTACGGCATCCTTTTCTTTACTGTTTTTTTGGGAGGGTGGGACCGGAAGTGAGTTTATCGCCGTTAAAAGAGTGCCACGTATTACAAGTTCTGAAGTTTTATCGAGCGGCCGACCTTATCTGAAAGACACGGGGTAGTAAAAGCCAGCTAAGCATCCTGCTCCATGTTCATGAACCCTCACCAAAAAAACAAAACCAACACGTGCCGTTTTCTTTTCTAAAGAACTGAATTCTTTTCCTTTTTTTTTTTTATTATCAGAATTGAATTCATTCCATTTGTCCATAAGGACTGGACAGTGGACACGTGCCCCTTTTCAGGGTAAAAATCAACCGGATGTCCAGACTGGCTTATGCTCACCTCAATTAATTTCAAGATCCCGAGACTTGAAAGTAACAGTCGGGCATAATCCCTAGTGACACCAAGGCTTGAGACGATTGGTGTCTGTGAGATTCGAACATATAACCTCATAATTAAATACTTATTTTTTTCTCGTGCCCAGTGTGTTAATCACTCGAGGTTGTAATTGTTGCACAGAACCGGCTTAGACCCAAATTTGATGAACCTTGGGATTTAGGCCCCCCAAAAAATCAAAATTTTAGGGCCCCCAATTATTTAGGAACCCTATATATATATATATATACTAGACCCAATATAATTTTTGTTTAAACCCACCATACAGAAAATGGTCCGATTCAAATTTAGGGCCCAATTCGAATTTGAGCCCCAAAATTCATGCGGTGGCAATTGTCAAATGACGGATTTTGAAATATTGTAGTGCATGGTTGTTTATTTTTGGAACCCTAGATTTGTATTTTGTAATGGTAAATTTTTGCAGTGGTTTTTATAAAGACTCTTTATTGACCAATTTTTGTATGCGAAATATAAGGTAAGTCTCGTTTAATAAGTTCGATTTAGGGCTCCAAAATCTATAAACCGGCTCAATTATTGCATGTTGGTGACCTCATGGTAAAACCCCTTCACTACTCCGGCATATGAAAATATCTGGAATGTTTCGGCTTTTGTTCCACATCGTTTCTAGTAGTAATATGGAATTTCTTGTCGGTAATCTAAATTGCATTGGGGGATCCACCATTAGTTTTGATTCTAATCATTGTTCTTGTAGAATTTTATGGACAAATTGTGCAAAGAAACTTAAATCATTTTAAGCTTGCATTGAATTGTTTTGTTTTAAAAAAATTGGGGGAGTGGATATATGGAGATAATGATAATTTATTTTTTCAGGATTTCGTTCACTCCCGACCAACGGTTTAAGCCCGCCATCACAAAATGAGGGGCCGGTAATTTTTTGTTTTTTAAACTTTTGTTCTGGTTCGTTTTCCTTACATATATCAATCAAAAAATCCAAAAAATTAAAAAGCCGATAAACCAAAGTTAGTGGAACAATTAGGGATGGGTATGGGGACGGATCGCGGACAGAGAGTACTATCTCCACCCCCGATCTCCAATCATCTTCCCCATATCCATCCCCTACCCAATCTCCAATGGGATTTTATTTTCATCCTCTATCCACACTCGAAATGAGGAACAGGAATCCCCACGGGGATTTGGAGATCCAATTATTTAGGGAAAAAAAAAACAGATTACGAGAATCCTAGTTACAAGTTAAATGCTAAAAACAATGACCATCATAACTGAGAACAACATCAGTTGCTAATTTAGTAGTCACATTCAAAATCTAGGAATTTCTAAAGAAAATAGCAACCGAAGCAATCCTTGCATGTTCCTAACAGTTTTATAACATCAATCAGCTATGATGAAAAGCAAGACAATATCGAAGCACCAGCCACTGAGTATACCGGCAGCAAATGACAAAGTATCCAAAACACAACACTAACTGCCATCAAGAGAAAACCCAAACATAAAATCTCTAAACCAATGCTACCAAATTTTTAAACATAGTCCCAGATAGCTTTCTCATAATTAAAATTCAACTAGATTTCGACAAGATAGCAACAACTAAGGTCTCATTAGGTAACAGCGTAACGCAAATATCAGAATGATGCCTGCACTTTATCCCAAGAATAACTCCACGCACTAGCATGTCCACTGAGCCCCATAGCATTTCCAGTGAGACCCCATATTATACTGCTGAAAGTGAAACAATATAACAAAACCCTAGCACAATAATTACAGTGTGACCCCATATGTTTGAAGAAAATTTTGTGAGACTCTAAAGTTTCATAACTCATGAATAGACCCCTATATTTTAGGGATTTGGGGGCGGGGCGGGGATGGATCGGGGAACAAATTCGGAGCGGATTTGGGGCGGGGCTATGCCTATCTCCACCCCCTACTCGATCCCCAAACATTTAAAAAAAAAAAAACTCCATGTCCTTCGATCCGTCCGTTAACCCATCCGTTAATATTCGGTTCGGTTCCGGATCGAGAATTTCTTATTTGGCGGTTTCGGTTCCGCTCAATCCGCCAAATAATCCTTCTTTAAAATGTCAAATCCGCTCGATCGATACGATCCATCTGTATGTCACCTACAGATGGTTCCGGATCGTAAAAACCATAATCCGCTCTGAAGGGTTCGGTTCGGATCCGAATCCAATCCGTGGACACCCCTATTGTAAATACTCCATTCTTTCACTCATTGTATGTGGCCATGAGTGAAAATATAGGAGGATGAGTCATCTAATTTTCTTTTTTGAATTCTTCACGAAAATAACGCTGAATAAAATGAACATATGATCTCAATGGCATTGAGAATCACCGAACTGCACACTCAACAATCAAGATGTTCTTATTGGAGAATGACTGACCATGGGAATAAAGGTCACATGATAAAATGTACGACTTCCAGCTCATAAACAAACACTCCAAATAATATAGTACAAAGTTTAACTAGTGAGATGGTAGTAGACGAGAATGCATTAAATTTCACGCGTGGGTTTAGGACAAACAAAAGCACTCACGTCGGTTGTAAAGGAATCCAACTATCGCTCCACGACAATTTGTTGTACATCAAATATACACACTACTCTTTGAAAAAAACCCGTTTTGGAGTCTCATACTAATTATCAAAGCTGTTTAATTTATAAAAATATTATTTTACTAGAGGCGTTTAATTTATAAAAATATTATTTTATAGGATATTATAAGAAAACAATTCATTCAGATATCGATAAAAGCTTAATTGATTCATGCATTTTTTATCCTTCAAATTCAGGAGAATAAAAATCAATCAAGCCTTTTTCTATATCCAATTAATTGATTTTTTTATTTACTCTTAAAAACATATTTAAAAAAATTTGAATAACTCTGATAATTTAAAATAGAAATATTCTCCCGTCAGCCCAACGGGCGGACGATAAGAGTGTTTTTTGACCGGTAAGAGTGCAATCTTACTGGTAAAAGTGTTTGCACTCTTATTGATATTGGTAAAAGAGTACTTTCATCGTCCACCCATTGAGTTGATAATAGGGGATCCGGGGATGCTACTTTTCGCCCCTGCTTGGCACGCTACTTTTCGCTCCTTTTCTTAGTACACCTCCAAAGCTTTTAAGAGCCTTGTTTGGAGAGTCAATTTTCCGAGGTGTGCCTAAACCAACTATACCCTACCTCAAAGGGCCTAAATCACTAAAATTGAATCCCAACATTAACTCTCCAAATAAGACCCTTGGAAGTTTTGAAGGTATGCCAAAAAAATGAGTAAAACAACGTCTTTTCTTTAAAAGCTTTGAAGGTGTACCAATAAAATGAGTAAAATGACGTCGTTTTCAATAAACGACGGGGTGCCAAACAGGTGTGGTTTACATTTGGGGTAGATTTTTTATTTTTTTGGGTGCTCTCAAAAAAGGCTTTGAACTTTGAATTGGGGCCCAAAGGGGAAGGGGGTGTGGAGTGTAGGACACGTGCTAACACGTGGAGTGTTAGCAGTAGAGGGATTTTTGAGTTAGGCGGAATTTTTTTTCCAAAAGACGGGATGGCGAAATGGGAAGCCATTAAGCCAACAAAAGAAAAAGAAAAAGAAAAAGAAAAAGAAAAAGAATGCCAACAAAAAAGCTTTTCCGTAACGGCGCCACCATGTCGACACGTTAGTCTTAACGCCTTTTTCTCCAATATACCGTAGTAGATTTTTTCCCCATAGTTACGCTAGAGACAAAGATATTTTTTAACATGCACAAGTGTTCCGAACCGGCCGGTTTAATTCGATCCGTCTGATTTAGTAATTGTAAATCTAAAGGTATCATGAAATTCAAGTGTATCAAACGATTCTAAAGAAATGTTTAATTAAATATCATTTGAGGCGGGTTTTCGGAACAAATCAATTTTGAATTCTGGGCTATGGATTAGTAAGATATTGTATATAGTTTTCTTGTTTACAATGCAAATTATAAAATTGTCTGCACGTTATGTTTTTATTTTATTACTCTTATTTTTTATTTGAGTCTGCACGTTATGTGAAGAACATATATTGTGAATGAATTTTATTTATGAGTAAAATTACTTACAAAATCTAAAAATGACCTTCATAGATATTTTTCATTCTCAAATTCATTTCTGATAATTGATTTATTTATACGTTGTGCAGTCTATAAAACAAGAAGGCCCTACATTTTCTTTTTTACCTTTTCAGATTCTAGTTGTTTAGGTGGCTGCAGATGCAGAATTTTGCTAGATACATTTATAAATACTCTTATTTAAGACTCAATTCGAGGATTAGCCCCAAAGGAACTTTACCAAAATACTAATTTGCCCACATTTATCTCATTCAAAGGATTGGTCATAACTTTTACATATGGTCAAACCCTATATCATACTCTATTGTTCAGAATATTCCAAGCACTTTTACACATTTATAATGTATTAAATCTTCACATATCATCTAAATTCATTTACATTGCTTATTGTAATCTATTTTGATTAAAATTCTAAATCTATGCCTTATAATTCAAAGTCTATAACACAAGAGATTTAGGTCATAAACACCCGCTAAACAAATGAATATCTGAATGTCTCCCTTCAAATATTGGAGTATATACACCCGCTAATTTTTTACTCCGTGAAAATTAGTATTGTTAGTTGGAGTATATACTTGTTCCAATATCGAGTAATTAATTTATGGTCTTTGCGCACCGCCACGTGATACTTACAATAATATATAGTGAATCAAGATGTTGAGATACCATGTGGCGGTGCCCGAAGACCATCCGTATTCATATGATTGTTGTTTCCAAGTGCTTTCTTTCACTCTTCAATCTCTCTGGGAAGGTATATCCCAGTTTTGTTCTACGTGGTTAGGTCAAGCCTATGAAAGGTCCTTTTTTATTTTTGGAGTTTTGTGAACGTGGAGGTTTTTTAGATTTGAGAGAGAAAGGCATGTCTAGTGAGAGAAAATTTTGGATAAAATAATAGGAATAAAGTGGCACGTCAAATATGGATTGGGTTTTCCTTATCATTGTTTTTGAATTGTTTGGTGGGTCAAATGGGCACGTCGAATGCTTTTTTGGTAAGACTTTTTTTTGGTATGACTGTGAGGATGAGTTTTTGACAAGTACCCAAAAGCAGTGGCGGATAGAGCGGTGCATGTGGGACTCGGATCTCTGCATAGTTCTCAATTATTCTGTTCTTGGTATTATATATTTTATTTTTATAATTTATGAATAAAAATTTCCTCAAATTTGTTATATTAATTTATGAAGATAAAATTTTGTTAATTTATGAACACATGCGATCAATTCGGTACCATATATTATGAATCATTTGTCCGCGAAAAGGACATTTTTGTCAAATACTTAACAGATAAACACAAGGTATGTGCCATATAGTCCAAATTAAGTAAGTATAGGAGTAAATAAACTTGGTGAATGTTTACCGGTAATGAAAAAGATTTTGAGTGAGAAAAATGTGGTGGTCCAGCAAAAACCAGCTGGGGGTAGGTGCCAGAATTATTGAATGTTGTGCCATGTGCCCCTAGTAGTGATGTTTACATGGTCGTCACATATTAATCCATAAGATTTTAGGGTAATGTATGCGTCATAACTGACCACTTTATTTCTTATTTTTTTTTATCAGAATTGTTATTTAAATTCTCTTGGTGCATATATGTCAAAATCTTTTTTGTAACGTATTTATTGGTGTGAGACCAATCACCAAATGCAAAGTTACACATAATGTGGGTTGATTAGATGAGGTTGGAATATTTTTGTTTTTTTTTGCGTAACAAAAACAATAAAGGGAGAACGACCATTCTAGTTAGCTATGCATGACAAATTTTGAAAGAGATGAGTCACTTATACGGTCTTTTTATTTGTTTTTTTTAGTTTTTACCCCTCACGAAAATAGAACAAATCGACATTCAACCGACATTTAATTAACAGGAATACGATCGCAAGCATGATCAAATCATGTGACCGCGTGAGAAAAAGCAGATAATTGAGTCTACTTCCTTTGCAACGGATCCGGGGATGCTAGAAATCGGTCCCTAGAAAATCACCCTGAAAATCACCAAAAACGATGTCGTTTTGGGTGCCAAATGGGACAACAACAAAAAAAAAATCACTCAAAACTACGTTGTTTTGAGTCCTAGGAACATGGGGCTTTTTTGGAAACTTAGTTCCCACTAGGTCAAGGGTTGAAACTTAATTACCACTAACTCAAGTTTTTTTTTTTCTTTCGAAAACCAAAACAATCACGCGCATTATTCCTAAGTCAATTTTTTTTAGGGGTTTAGGCATTTGGGGTATCATACGATTTTAGAAATTTAGACACTTTCATACGGTTTGGGGGTTTAGGCACTTTATAGGGTTTTAGAAGTTTAGACACTTTAATGGGATTTTGGGAGTTTAGACACTTTCATGGGGTTTGCAGATTTAGACACTTTCATACGGTTTGAGAGTTTAGGCACTTTGGGTTTAGAGTTTAGGCACTTTGAAAAGAAAAAAAATGAAAAAACCCCAACTTGACACGGTGGGAATAATTTTCTCAGAAGTGGAAGTGGTAATCGCCCAAAACGACATCGTTTTGAAGGGGTAATTATTTTGCTCCTGAAGTATTTCGTGACGTTTCCATGCAATACACCTAAAAAATTTATGTAGCCGTCAATCTTACTGTTTCTGGTGAGAGACCAATACACATTTTTATTATACGTGTGTGGCAATACGCCACAGAAAATATCATTTAACTAATGTCACTTTTGGAGTACCCAATAATTGTCCTGTAGCTTTATATATATGCGTTCTAACATTCAATGTTGCTTTTATAAAATGGAGGGGCCACAAATGGAGACTTCCTGCCTTCCTATCTCTGTCGCTATCTTTTTTCACAGTGATTTGAGACATGGATGTTTTCTTAAAAGTTCGATTTTTTTGTTCACAAACTCCTCTATATCTCTGTTTGATTTGCTATATTTTTGGCTGTTAGGGGAAATGAGAATCTGTCATCCTTTATAATTTTTTGTGGATATTTTTTTTGTCATTTGTCATTCTAATCTATTACATGGGGAGAGTAGAATGAGACTCAATCCCTCCCGAGATACAGTATGAGGCATCCAAGAGCTCTTCCACATGAGCTCCGGGGCACCACGCGCCAATATATAATTTTTCATATTTCAGACATGTAGTCATTTGTTTGCCCCCGTTCCACTAACTCAAAAAGCCAAAAGCCAGTTTATTGCGTTTTTCGAGACAGATCATCCCTTCACAATACATAACATAAAAAATCGCAAAAAGCCCATGCGTATTTCGAGCTCTCACATAAAAAAGCTAAAAAACCAAAAAGTTAAAAAAGCCAAGTTAGTGGCACACCCAATCCTCTTCCCACAAGAAATTAATCCCCTGGGATATTTATGAGAATATCAGACTAATTGCTACATCATGGATATTTTTTGGGTTTGACAGTTCACCTTGGGCCAAAATCCGCTGGCCCAAGCTATTGCCGAAATAGCAATCTATCCCATGTCGATCGAATGTTTGAAATTTGCATCATGATTTTTTGATAACTCAAGAATCGAATCAGTTTACAAACACCTCAAGTAATTCTGAGAGCCATTCAACATGATAAAATTGTGATGCAGCCTCGTAAATATTATTTTGGTTATGTTTACTATGAAATAAAGCATGTTGAAATTTGGATATACTTTTATATTCAATGTCTTTGTGCCCCTGAACACTTTTACACCATACTTGCTTTGGCTGGCTAAAAATAAGCCAATTTTTTTTTTTTTTTGTCTCTACTCAAATTTGTTTGCATTTGTTAGTTTTGCACGGATTTTTTTTTGAATTATTGGTTAGTCGCGATGGGTGGAATCTAAAAAGTAAAAAAAATATTAAAATATTTTAAAAGTCCACTAAAGACAATAATAATCTAATTTTTTGTGGACTATTAGATTATTTGTCTTTATCCACAAAAATTTTAGTGTCTTTTTTTTTTGTCATTCGTTATTCCTAATCTATTACATTTGGGGGAGGGGGAGTGAGACTCGATCCCGGGATGCAGTGTGGGGCGTCCAAGAGCTCTAGCGTATGAGCTAGCCACCACTTACCACAAAAATTTTAGTTTACTTAATAAATTTTTACATATTAGATTCCTCTCGTTGAAACGAACCAATACTATTCACAAAAAATCAACTCAAAATTTTAAAAATGCAATTTTTTTTGAATAAAGACAAAAAAATAAACCATTTGGTTTATTTTGCTAAAGCACTAAAGATGGCTTTCATACAATTAGTCGTTGGGGTTCGTATAAACTTTTGGTGTTAGAGAGGTCTGAGGCACCACACGCCAGTAAATAATTTTTATCTTTCAGACCTGTAGTCATTCGGTTGCCCAAATAAATCCCTTTCCCACAAGAAATCTCTTAGGATATTTATGAGAATATCAGCCTAAAAGCTTTCATCATGGATATTTTTTGGTTTGACAGTTCACCTTGGGACAAAATCCACTGGCCCAAGCTATTGCCAAAATAGTATTCTATCCCATGTCGATCTAATGTTTGCATGATGATTTTTCATAACTCAAATGTCCGGACCAATTTACGAGTATTTCAAGTAATCTTGGGGACATTCAACATGATGATATTGTGATTCAGCCTCGTAAATATTATTTTGGTTATTTTTACTGTGAAAATAATTCTTCTATGTTGATCTAAATTTCTCCATATACTATTCGGATGCAATTTAACCATGAATTTTGGAGGGATTTCTAATAGCATAAGTAAAGAGAATAGAACAAAAAAACAAAGCATTTTTTACAACATTATTGCACTTTCATCTTTTTTCTTATCTTATCTTATCTTTTCAAAGAGTCTCCGCACAAATTTAGAATCCAATCACAGCTTTTTAATCATACTTGTCTATTCACCTAAAAATATGTTTTGAGTTGTCATGATAAACTTGTAAAGACATTGACAATGCTACTTTGAAAACAGAGTTTCGAGCAAAGACCATCGAGAATTACATGAGGAATTTCGGTGGTGACTTCATACATGTTACGTATTTGTACATAATGCAAGGGTTATTGTACTTTGTACGTGTTTCGTACATGTTGCGTACGTATTCGAGGCTTGTGTTAAGGAGTAGTCTAAAGAGGAGTAGATAATGTAAGAAAAGAAGTTAACCAGTTTAATGTTGTCGAGTGACTCTCAACTCGACATATTCAACCAATTAAATGGCTCCGATCTAGTGAAAAGAGCTCAAGTAAAGCCCAACTCTCCTCCTTGGTATCAGATCCAACCCTCGTCCTAAACTATTACTTGGAGTAGATCACCCATGCATGTACGTGATTGAGTTAACCGATCGATATTTTCAATGGAATCTCTATTCGATGGATCCAACAAATTGTATGACTCTAATCATGTAGAGAGGGGCCAGGATAAGCCCCACCACTCCTCACCCCAATCTTACTTCTAAACCTGGCCAGTGTACTTGTTTCACATGAAAACAACATAAACTTACTTGACATTATTGGTCCCAAATAGACAAAATGCATGAATAATACACGAGACCAGACGGTGCAGACAGAGTGGGGGTAAATATAGCAAGCAAATAGGGCAACTTTACTTCCATTCAGGTCAATATACACAAAATTATAAAATGATCCAGACTACCTTGCCTCAAAATGTCTTTGTTTTTCCCAGAATCGGGTTTCCCTTGGCGTGCGATTGCCGCCACTGCGTCACCAACAGCGCAATTAGAGATCCAAGTTGTGTGGTTCTTGTAATAGGGCTGAATTTGATTAGGGAATTCGGTAGGATATTTGTGGAGCAGAAATGCTACAGACACTAACTATATAGTTCAAACTAGTACAATAAATGTGCATGTGACACTCTTTCGGTGGTTGAACATATCCATGAATTCAATAATGTATTGATGTGTACATTTAATATAATAATTTGTATACTAGTTAGTGCCTGTAGCGTTGCTTTCTTTGGTTGGAAACCTATTTTGTGATCACATGCATGCACTCTGAATTGGTAATCGATTTTCAGAGAGTGAAATGAACCAAACTTTTCGATCTCGCAATCCTTAGGGGAACAGTGCTTTCTCACCCGACACATGACGATAGGGGACGGATGAAACAGTTAAACTCAAGCCGTGGTATGTGGAAAAAACGGATGCGCGCTAGTAGCACGGCACGGCCCAGTTTTTGAAATTTGTCCTCCTTAAGAAATTGGTTTGATCTCCCCACCCTTCAACTCCATCGATTTCACATATTAGTGTTAGGAGTCTGATCCGCCTAAGATTCTACTTGTGTGCACATAGGTCCAATCCGTTTGGGAGTATCCACGGAGTCCACCACATCACATGGACTTAATATACATTGAATGACCCGTATCCACTTAAAAGGCTAAACCTTGTAAGTGGTAAGCAACCCAATTGTATATTAAGGTCCAATATTTTTTCTATTTATCCGATGTGGATGTGGAACTCCTTCACACATGTTCTCAACAATTAGGTTATTTTATAGAGCAAATTGCTTAAGACAACAGTCACACGTCTACGGGTATTGCTACAATACACATCCCTTACAAATTATTCCATATGAGATTTTGTGACTCAAATACTCCCTCTGTCCTTTTTATAGTGTAGACATTTTCATTTTTGGTTGTCCCTTAATAAGTGTGTGTTTTGAAAAGTTAGTGGGTACATTTCCTATTTTACCCTTAAAAGTAGATTCCTTTTCGAAAAATTAGTGGGTAATATTTTATTGATAAGGGTTATTAGTGGAAAGTAGATGTAAAAGTTGATGTGAGAGAAAATAAGTTGGAATTACGAGATAACACACTTAAAAAGGGACGAAGGGAGTATGAGATTTTATGGCTTAAATATGAGTTTTTGTGGGTAGAGGTATGAAAAGCGTACGGTATGCATCCCTTTGACCAAATGGACGGCCGAGGTTGCGCAACATATGCAAAAAAACCAATCTCATATGGAGGGCCACAAAAAATTATAAAATACCGTGTGAAATCTCATATGACGGCTTTGAGTTTTAAAAATCTCATATATGAATCCACAAATTCTCATAAAATGTACCAGAAAAGCAAAAAAAAACCATAAAATCTCATATAGGCAAAAGTCAACCTCATAAAAGATGCCACAAAATCTCATTTGACGGTTTTGTTCTGTAGTGGGAATGTGATACATATCGCGTATATATATATATATATATATATATATATATATATATACTGAGGTGACATATCTCATATAATGTGCCACTAAATCTAATATTTGACCCATATGAGATTTTATGGCACAAATATAAGATTTTGCGACTGTTCGTATGAGGGTGCATAAGATCCCACTAGATCTCATATTTGACCATATGAGATTTTGTGGACTTATATGAGATTTTCTAACTACCCGTATGAGAGGTGCATACCGTACGCCTTTCATACCTCTGGCCACAAAATCTCATATTTTGAGTCACAAAATCTCATATGGAATAATTTGTAGATGGTGTGTATTGTAGCAAAACCACATGTGTGTATATGCTGTGATTTTCTTGAGGGGCAAAAAATTTTGGCTTTGCCCTTTAACCCGCTAGATCCAGGATTCCAACTTAATTTGGGAGCGAGCTTTCATAGTAATCAATTATTGAGGCGTTTGGACATTCGATCATAGTGCTTTTCCAGGTCTTTCGGCAGATTCCTTGGTGCATGGATAAAAACACTCACAACTTTTCATTATCTTAAGAATGACTGAGAAACGCATGAAATCTAGTATTTGAAAATTAGCAGGGAGGTGTCGCCCCGAATTCATCTCTGAACACATCGCTTTTACTTATTACTATGGCTTAAGAAACAACGATCTTTAATGGGTATTGGATTGATGGACGAGAGAAAGAGTCTTATTTTGTTCATCCACTCCACATATGAATGAACGTAATCGTCGATTTGATTGGATAAAACAACCATCTATATCCTAATATTCCTACTTAACGCAGCAGACTACTGTTTGGGCCAAATTACAAGTGAGAATAAACATTCATGACCAAATATCTTTTCAGAAGAGGGAGTGTCATACTTCCATTTTGTTGAGTTTGCCAATACATAGGGAAAGAGATATCTTGTATAACAAAATAAAGACAATATCCTCACCCAGCAATGCTACATACACAACATCAAAAAAACTACACCAAACACAACATCTTGCGTGACACTGCATGATTGGTGATTGTTTATAAAGTAGTTTCAACGCATTTGTTCTCTCATTACCAGTCATGCAGCACCACACAGTATGTTGTGTCTAGTGTTGTGTCTTGATGTTGTGCAACAGTGGATGTAACATTGTTTTCTTACCTCTGGTAACAATACTGATTCATCTGATTCATCTCAAATCCCACATAATATGCAATACTACTCAAGAAAAATGATTATCTATATGGCCCCTCAAGTACATTCACAACCAGGGGCGGCTCTACAGCCACCATTCAATGGTCAAATGAACACTCAATAAAAAAATTATTGCTTAGAATACATGTATAAATTATGAGTTAACGTTTCTTTGAACACCAAACTCAAATATCAATGAACACCCAATTCTAATAGTCTTCAACAATCCAAAACAATTGAACACCCAACTCAAAATCAATTGAACACTCAATCACAACACAATTACAGTCCATCGATCTAAGTAATTCATATTTGAACACCTAACACATTACCTCAAATAAAGCTCACAATCATAATGGAAA
Organism: Gaultheria prostrata; assembly: GCA_036023075.1. Taxonomy (NCBI): domain Eukaryota; kingdom Viridiplantae; phylum Streptophyta; class Magnoliopsida; order Ericales; family Ericaceae; genus Gaultheria; species Gaultheria prostrata. The sequence continues at coordinate 13,166 of JAXBDA010001139.1, read as the reverse complement.
AAATGAAAAAAAGAAGAAGAATCTATTGGTGTAAGTATTATATATGCTCTGCGTTCTCTCTCCATCTTTATTGTCGATGGTCTAAATGTATTATTAATTTCGCATTCATGACAATAACTACTTTTTTTTTTTTGTCTAGCTAGCTTATAGATTACGGGCAAAGCTTCGTCTACATTGCAAAGCCCCGTTAACTTCAATAATATTCCTTCGAATTTAAGACTACGATTGAAAATCTCATCATGTCATCCTAAAGAAAAACATACGAGTATTTTCGAAAAGGTCGGCCCTAGCATACTCTCTACAATTTCTTTCAAAAGGGTTTTAGTAGATTAATAAGCCGGTTAAATATTGACACAAAATATGAGAAGTCGTCTAGGACAACTCTAAAAATTTACTCCCTCCATTCTGGAAACACTGTTTATTACGTAATAAAAACATCTTTCACAAAAAAAAAAAAAATTGTTACTAATATATCAAGTTCCCATTTCATTTTGCCCCGTAGCTAATTTTTTTTCATAATAGAGTTTATATTTTTTGACCGCACTATTTATACTAATATATGAGATTTTGTAAATATATTATTGGCTAATAGCTCGGTTGGTGGACTTAAGGTAATTTCTGAACACCCTTTCATAAATTCCTGGAGCCGCCACTGTTCATAACTCATCGAAACCATAACTCAAGGAAAGGGTAGAATGGAGAACTAAACAAAAAGTACATATCTAGTTGGTAATCTAACTTCATTATAAAAAATCCCCCCTTTGGGCAGAAAACAATACATCACTCAACACTATTTTTTGGTGACGCCAATCCTCATTAGGGCAATGTAAGCAACCAATCTGTAACCGAAGAACATTATAGCCAGAGCAACCACTGAAATCACCTGTCCGTCGAGTCCCACGAGCTTCACTGAAGGAAAATCGCCAACCAAACAAGTCCCATTGTTACCAGCACATGGGTACTTCTCTTTCGGACTGTATTGTGACGTCAATAATAGCTTGTACGTGTAATTACTGATCGAAAGGTACTTAATCCACGCTATGAATGCCGGAACATGTTGGACATAGTACCCTCCAGCTAAGAGGAATGAGAGCATTATGACCGATCCAAGAATCGTGGCGTTTTTTTGATCCATAACAGCGGCACCAAGTGCAAGCCCCAGGCCTTGAGAAACAAGCACACTGTATAGAAGAATGAATAAGGTCTCTAGGAAATTTACAGCATTCGGTTTGAGCCCTGCCATCCAATATGTAATCGTCACGAAAATAGTGGGTAGGACAAGCTCCATTGGTAGGTCGCCGAAGGAACTCGCCATGAAATATGACGAGAGCCTGTACATACCCGAAGACCGTTCCTTTTCGAGCATCATCCGTTCTTGTGGGAAGGTGAAAATCGCATTGAACAGAGGGAAGAAGCCCCAAAATCCTGAGTAGAAGAAGAGAAGCCCTATCTGCATTGCGGGAAAAAGCAAGATCGTTGATTTATTAAGGCAGATAATAGTTGATTTTTCTAAGGTTTTCATTCCCATCTCAAGTTAGATTTTCCAAAACAAATAAAATGGACAACCGTCAAGCTTGCAGGTTTGATGCCAACCACTAAAAAAAAGATATTTTTTTGGTCATTAATTTCAGAATCTAGTTGTCCATGTAACACTGGCCTAACTTAAGAATGATCAAAACGAATTCTAACTGATTCTACTTCATCGATACGTTGCGTTTCATTTTTTCGTACACCTTCAACCAAGAAAAACACACAGGACTGTTTCGAAATATTCTTTTGTTCCGGAAAGCAGAGTTATCAGGAGAAGTGAGACTGGACTGTATAATGTCCATTGGCGCTAAATATCGAATGAATACTAGCAATTCAGCAAAAAATACAGACATACAGGAAGCAAATTATATGGTACCTGATCTTGTAAGTTAGTTATATCGGATTGCCACCAGAGTAGCCCTGCAAGGATAGCAACCACGATGACCTGTATGATTTTGATGCTGGAGAACGCCTCGTGCCTCTTTTCTTTAACCCCTCTTCTGAGCAACACCGAAAATTGCTGCCCCCACGTAATGGTCCAATGGGCAAACTGCTCGTCTTTGACTCCTTCGTGAAGGCCAGGGCCAGTAACCTTCAAATTGTTAGCTAGATTGTCCTTGAAAGCAGAAACAAGCGTCTGCTTGACCCCAATTGGATCATCGTCCTCACGTGAATCATCTGATGTGACACCTGCAAAAAGGATATGCAATCAATTAGCAAATGGCATTGTCATCTGTCAGTGTGACCGATGTTTTCAATATGAAAAATGTGAATTGCAGAATTCAGAATGTTTGTTTTCTTCATTGTTAGATGAGTGTCTAATGACCATCAGTTGTGATGCATAACATTGGAAACAGTCGGTACTTGATTGTGATAATTCTAATATCCACAGAATGAGGAGACACTATTCGCAGGGTAAGTGACGATGACTCCCACCCGCATGCTATCAGTCTATTTGATCAATCTATACGGGACTTTGCTCTAGCTTTAATTAGATGTAGTAGTTGACGTTGAGATTAGTCCACACTCCACAGTTAACTCGGTCTGAATTATCAAAAAAAGAAAGAGGGAAACACTTTATTTTGCTTTAATTTCAGTTAAATTTTGCCTAAATGATCTATTTTATCTATCTGTCAATAAAATAGGACCAGACCACTCATACCAGAATTTGTGTACCTTTGTTCCAGTGCGATTTCAGCCGCATAATCGCATTGTGCAACTATGCGGCTGAAATTGCACGGGAACACAAGTGCATTGGGAGGGATTTTGGGAGGTGTGATTTGTCACACTCCCATAAATAACACAAACATTGGTTTCTCCCGCAAAGAAACAGAGGACTGAGCCCACCGAAAACAGTAATAATTAACAATTTCCTTGACGACTAGATTGTCACACCCTCCACAACACCTACTAACCATGCAACAAATTAACATGCAAAAATTAACCTCCTAACTTAAAACAGTACAATAGGATAAAGTGCACGTACCATTGGCAAGATCTAGCAGAAAATCCGAAGGATTCATGGCAAACGACGGGGCGAATCCGATACTAGCAAAGTATTCCATTACCTCCTCTCCCTTCCCAAAATACAACGGATTCCCTTCTGATAGCAAAAGAACCTTATGAAACATGTAAAATAGCCTGCTCGAAGGCTGGTGAATCGTCATCACGATCGTCCTTCCCCCTTTCGCTAGCTCCCACAACGTTGACACGATTCGTTGAGCCGTGGTTGAGTCAAGCCCTGACGTTGGCTCATCCAAAAACAACAAACTCGGATTTATAAGCATTTCTTGACCAATGCTAACCCTTTTCCTCTCTCCCCCAGACACTCCTCTCAGGAATGGACCCCCAATGATACTATTTTTGCACCTATTGAGTCCAAGTTGGGAAATAACTGCTTCAGCATGAGCGGTTTTTTCGTCTTTCGTGAGACTGTTCGGTAACCGTAGGAGGGCAGTAAAAATCAGGGTTTCGGTCACGGTCAAGTGAGGGTAGAGGACATCGTCCTGTGTCACGAATCCCGTGTTTCGCTTCATTACGTTGGAAAAGGGTGAGTCATTGTATGTGATGGTCCCGGTGAGTCGTCCGCTGCCTAGTCGGCCTCCCAATGCGGTTAGGAGAGTGGTTTTGCCACTGCCGGATGGGCCTAACATGGCTAGCATTTCGCCTGGCTGGACTATGCCGGTGATTCCCTTTAAGATTGTTTTCTCTTCGGATTTTGACTTCTTTATTGAACATCCTCTTTTCTTGGGCTCAACCTTGTACATAACATCCTCAAACTGTACACAATTGATCCAATTACAAATTTAGTAGATGGTGAATGTAAAGTCACTTAGAGCATTAATAATACTCCCCGTCTCAAATAGCCAGCATTTCTTTTCATTTTTTAATGTTCCAAAATATTTGTCTCGCCTTGAAAAGTCAAAGTAAAAATGTTTTACTTTTTCCAAACTATCCCTAGTTAATAGCAATGATTGTGGTCAAAAGTTAGAGTACAAAATATAGAGATAGCGTAGGTAATTAAAACCTTTAAATTCGAATTTGAATGTCATCATTACTTGTCATCTTAAAATTATCATTCCACAAAAAGGTTAAAGAAATTGGGACGGAGGGAGTACATTAAAAAAAACATTTTTTTTTCTTCTCAAGAAACTAAAAAACAAATTACCCTTTCATGCTACCAGAATGTTTAAGTACCCAGAAAACATACACAGAATTGACCCAGAAATTGAAAATTAGTGGTCCAGATTCACTCCAAGTGAATCTGGATCATTGATTTTTAAATTTTGGAAAAATTCTGTATATTTTTTCTGGGTATGGGTATGTAATGGTGCTCTTCATGGTACTAGAAAAAGGTACAATTTTGAAAACTAAACAAAAAAAACTGAACAATTTTGACAAATTACACGTCTTGTTATGGACTATAAGTATCTAGTCAAAAGATCAAGTATTACATGAAAACTAAACAATTTTGAAGTTTGTCCCCCCCAAAAAAAAACCCCAATAATTTACAAGTACGGGTGTAATTTTTGAAGAAAACCAAAATGTCGAATGCTATCATAATCATAAGAATTACTCTACTCAGAACACTAATATTCAGATTCTCTGTCAGAATTATCATTATAACAATAAAAATTACTAGTAATTATATTGACGTACACAAATCAAGAACCCATCAACGTACACAAATCAAGAACCCATCTGCTGAAATTGACGAGAAAAACAAAAAGAACAATTATCCGTACCATACAGAGATTAGGAAAAATATGTACTAATGCATCACTGAACAAAAAAAAGTTTACGAAACAAAAATCAAGCATAAAAATTTGATTAAGAAAATTATCATGTGTTTTTGAAACATGCATGGTCATAGAACAAAAAACCCACACATGCACGTTAAATCGTCAAGAACAATTTTATCTCAAAGATGAAAGATAATGGAGTTTTTAATTAATTAATACTAATAAAATTTGCAAAAAATAATTAAATGTAAGTAATTGGAAATACGTAGGTACCTTCAAGGTAACAGGACGATTAGATTTCTTGAAGATAGAGAGGGATTCTTGATTTTCAATCGTCGACTGTGCCTCCACGTCCACCATCTCTTTTTCCATGCCTTGTCTTTTGGTTCTTTCTGTCTGTCTCTCTCTCTCTCTCTCTCTCTCTCTCTCTCTCTCTCTCTCTCTCTCTCTATGAAACCAAACCAAGAAAACGCATTAACGAAAGGGGCCGAGATTATTCGATCTCTCTTCCCCTCTCGATCTTGGTTCTTGTAAATATGTGTCGTAGTCACTAGTCACCGCTCTCTCTTTAGATGTGTTCGGAACTGTTTGATGTGAGTGAGATTCACGAACATCGAACAATTCCGAGCACAACTGCGTCTTACAAAAGAGTGCTTTATTGGGGTTTGTGTTTATATATATAGGTGTGTGTGTGCATGGGAGTCATGCAAGAGAGGAGAGAGGGCCACCTGGGCGGTGGTTTTATAAAGAGTGGCTAGCGGTGTCACGACTGTTGAGCTATTCCAGCCTCTTTTATTGCTGTGGTCTGTTCCTTTTTGTTTTCCAACTCCCTTAAAGTCTCACCAGATAGAGAGATCCTCTGTACCATGTTTTTTGGTGTTCCCATGTATTAAGTGTTTTTCAACCGTAAGATCACATGAAATTTAACGTGATTCTGCGGCTAAAAAACACTTGGTACATGAAAATCCCAAAAATGGATACAGAGAATCCCAAAAATGGATACAGAGAATCCCAAAAATTGTGTGCATAGGAATTAGGAAGTCAGACGTCAATAGAGCTCCTTTGCAGTGGGGTTCCTTTCGCAATGCCACCTGAGAGGAGGAGTTTTGGTTCCCAACCAAAGGAAAAATTATTCGGTGCCACTACAAAAAAAATTGATTTTTACTGAAAACATTGTGACAACAATGTGTCACTAAAAGTGTATTGCTAGAAATATTTTAGTGACAGTTTTTTGTACTAACACTAAAAAGTTGTCACTGGATACTTTCAGCAATACACTTTTATTAACAATTGTTGTCACTAAAGATTAATTTTTCTTGTATTGTGCGGGCGCACTTGCACTGAAAACCGTCTCTTTAGCTTAAAATTTACGAGACATCACAAATAGTGTACTTCCTCTGTCCCAAAATTTGGTCCATATTTCCATTTTTGGATGCTCCGTGATAGTGTGCATTTCGACTAGTCAAAGAAAAGAAATTAAGTCATTTTCTTTTTTACCCTTCATCACATATAACATATTCAATTCAAACAAAAAAGTGGAGGGAAAAATGCATGAGAGCACAAAAGGTAATCATTGCATTTCGAAAAAGAGTAATTTTGGAAAGTCAATTGTTTTAAAGAGTAATGATTATGTTACCTTAAAATGTTGGATTTTAGAAAATGGTGCAAAATTTTGGGATGGAGGGAGTAATTGCTATTTTCCTCGCTTAAATAAAAAATAGTAATATTTAAAGAATTAATTAAATCGTAGTCCTAAACCCAAACACCACTTATGTTTTGGACCATGACATCATCATGAATTGTGAGTACATCCTTTAAATGAGTGAAGAACCCATTTAAATGAGTACATCCTATCGGACCATGACATCGTGTGCTGGTTTAGCTGAGGAATTGGCATGGATGTGTACTCATAAGGCTTGTGATTCTACCCCTAATAGAGTATCCAAATTATGTATGGCTGCTACAATTTACTGGACTTGGAGGGAGAGGAATATGCGGCTTTTTCAGGGTTTGAGTGTTACTTCTACAACCTTGGGCAGTCTGATCTTGGGAGAAGTCAAGGCTTGATTAAGTTCATGGAGGAATATGAAGAAAAGTGATGAGCATCGACTGTTAGCTAGGTCTTGGGGTCTTCATTCCAGGTTTTTTTTGTTCTGTGTAATCTTCTACTTGTTTTGTTTTGTTGTGTTGTCCTCTTAGGAGGTTGGGGAGGGTTTTAATGTTGTTGGTGAGGTTTAGTCATGTATGATTCTGGTTTGTTTGTTTCAATAAAGGGTTTATTTATCACAAAAAGAAAATAAAATTGAAACTTCATTGGTAGATGGTTAAAAAAATACTTGTTCTGTTCCTGAATAAGTGTCAAATGCAAAAAGTCGTTCCATTTTTCAAATAAAAAAATTAAGTGCTTCCGTGTATTATTTTTTGGATTTTTTCGCACCGAATTAACGTACACGATGAGTACTTTAATTTTGGTGCGGAAAATTTTAGAAAATGATACATGGAAGTACTTAATTTTTTTATTTGAAAAATGACAAGAGAGACAGTGGGACACTTATTTAGGAACTTTTTGTGTGCCGTACAAAAATTAAATTTCCATTTTTTGTTTTCATTTGTCAATTATACTACATGATTTTAGGTCATAATCAGAATCTGTAAATGTTTCGAGTAAATTTTGCAGAATAAGAGTGGTGTATAAATTTGTATTGAGAATTCAAAATGAGTTCAACGTTGTCTAAAACCCACAACAAAATGGGCCCTTAAAACCCATCAAATAGGCCTTGACGCAACTAAAAATTGAACTTCTACCATAAGTGAGCCCAATTGACTGGCTCAATTTTGAAAGGGTAATTCTATTCACAACCCACTTTTTGCTAAATACAACCCGTTTTAAGAGTGAATTATGGTTGTATTTAGCAAAAAATGGGTTGTGAATAGAATTACCCATTTTGAAATGGTAAGTTCCAGACTTCCAGGCAATTTCTTTTCATTTTTTTCTTCTTTTTTTGTACACCATATAATAAAAAAGAACTATACTGTCTCAAAAGCCACCCCTCTCATGTGAGCTTTTAGCAGTGCAATGACGTTCTCCGGCAGGATGATGTGTGACACTATTTTGTCCTCTCGATCAATTCTCATATTTGCAAGTGTATCCGCAACTTTTTTTCTCTCTACTGGAGTGGAGTGTGTACTTCAAAGCATGGACGGAGTCAAAATTTTACCTTTGTGGTGGTGAAAATATTTACTTAAAAAATAAAAAGACAAACTGCATTATGAGGATGAAAGATTAAAACTGTCTCAAAATTTTTATTTTCTATATAATAATTATATTTTTTGAAAACCTTGTAGTGACGGCTGCTACCACTTGTCCACCCTTGGCTCTATCCTTTCTTTAAAAAGCACCCCGTGATAGTCATGAGGTTAATTTGCATTATCAGGACCTTGTGCGGAGAATGTCGAGGAAAATCAAGTCTGTCATTAGAAAGAGGGGAAATTGAACTGTTGTATCAAACAAAAATAATATTTTAAGTTTTAGTCTTTCGAAGAACAACAAAAACGATCTTCTTTTTTTTTTTTTTTTGAAGAGTAAAAAAAACAATCTTCAAAATTTTACCGATAGCTGTGGCAACAAACCTAAATTTCATAAATACATATTTTTCTTTAGATTCTCAACTTATCTAGAAGCTAGCGAATAAACTTGTTTATTCTATTGGTGAAATAATGATCAAACTGTAGTAAAAATGAATACCGTTTACGGGAAAAAAGAGAGCTAAAAATCACCTTTCAAAATATATAAAATTGTCATAAAAGTACCCAAAACTCGACTTCTCCTGAATCAGATTTTAGACCATGCTTTAAGCTCATGTGGTTTCCTAAAATCTCGAAATTGGTCAAAAGATAAATCCCTAACAACTTCCTCCCTTTATCCTAAAACATTTCGAATTGGAACTGTATGATTTAATTTGTGGCCTCTAATGAAAAGTCAAGCAATTTTTGAAACACTTTCGGGCAAAAGTCTTAAAAAATTTCTGCACCAGATTAAAGAAATTATGAAGTATTCCACTATGGTGCAAAACAATTCCATGTTTTATGTGCAGGAATAATTAATTTTTCATTAAAAAATTGCACAACTTTCTGCTGGGTCGCAAAATTTGGGACATATGGGATATTTTTGTGAAAGTCAGAATTTTAAAGTCTAGCCCTAAAATAATTCAGTACGAAGTTACATGTTGGGAAAAAAAATCTTGTTGCACCATCTGACAATGTTATGTTTTACCCAAAAGCATTTATTTCGGTCCATATTGGGGTGAAACACCAATATAGAAGTGCTAGACAATTAAAAATGAGTGTGGCAAAAAAAAATAAAACTTTCAAACTAGTGTAGAAAGCAAGTGGAGTGGAGTACAGTTGGTGTCTCCCTTATACTCTTATGCGTATGGGCAGAGTTCGATTCCCGTAAGCACTGATCCCCCTCCCCAAATTCCATAGGATAGAATAGATTAGGATTAACGAATGACAAAAAAAATAAAACAAAAACAAGTGTAGAAAAAAAGAAAAAAGAACAACGCAAATCCAATTGCAGATAGATAAGGACTCTATTGCCCTTTTTTGCGGTCTGGAAGTTGAAATCAGATGCTGCATTGCCACCATGTACACAATTGTCGCACAGACTTTGGGTCTCCGTAGTGACCTCAATTGCGATTCCTCTGTATTTGGGATTGGAATCGTTTAATTTGTCTGGAATGTTGAGTAGGTCATTCATATAAAAAAATCAAATTAATTCGATATTAGGAGTCATATGGTCGGATACCGTTTATTTTACGAAAATGGATGACCAATATCATTTAGAGAATAAATTGCAAGACAAATATGTCTCAATTGTGTGTCTACCAATCTTCGATGATCATAATTTTTGTACTCATAATGCACTCAACATTCCATAAAAAATGAACAGTTCCAATCCCAAAGGAAGATTTTAGAAGGCCTACAATTGAGGTCACTATGAAAATGTAATGACTTAGATCACTACGGAGACCCCAATTTATTATCGCAGTAGGTTCCACCACCATATATGATGGGGTCAATTTTTAAAATGTAAACAATAAGTAAGTCACTTGGTTCCAATACCATAGTTACATGATGTGAAATTTCTAAAAAGAATTTTATCTCATAACCATTTTAAAACCCATTGGTCAAGCCAAACCATAATATAATTTAAATTTTTGGAGTGAGTAAGAAGGAGAAAACGTCAATAGATCTCAATTCCCAGGTGCGTGCGTGCGTTCTTATTTGGAACTGCAACTTCTTAAATCTCAATGGGGTTATTTAAATGGTTAATCAATTTGTCTCGGTGGATTTTACAATTCCAAGGTTGCAGGGTTGATTATTCTCGGCAGCGATTTGTCTTGGGTCACCCCACCTCACTCAAACGCATGGAAAAAACTGTGAGAGGCTATAGAGATTAGTCCAGTTCATAAGAACACTCTTCATTACCTAAAAACAACAAGAAGAAAACCCTGTGTTTGCTCATGTTAATTTTCTCAGATTGAGGGAGGCAGGGAGCATGTCTTGAAGATGGGGAAGATGCGCAACTATTGGGATGTCTTCAATCATAGACAAGGTAAGAAAACAAAAAAAAAAAAATTTGATTTTCCCCATGTTTTTGTGTCTAACTAGAATTAGATGTCACAGAGAGTACTGATGTAGAGAGTGTTCCCAATGTAGCATCAAAACTAAGTTCCTTGTAGTCTTATTCATATGCCGCGAAGAGCTCATCCGTGTCTTAACTGCCTTCATAATCAATCTTGGCACATATGTAGAATCATGCCCGACTTGCTAGAGGATCCTATTATTAGGTTCTCTCCAGATACGATACACAGAACCAGCCAAACATAGCTTGAAAACATTAAACTGCATAGAGCTATCCTGGCAGTGATTTTGAACCCCAATGGAGCTCATTTATCAAGCCATGAGTCGGAGTACCAAGGCCACTCTTTGATTTAACAGCCTTCCAAATAAGAGAAGCGAAAGAACAATCAAAAAATAAGTGTGAATGAGACTCAAAGCCACCGTAACAAAGAACACAAGAACTTTCACGGAGTAGACCGCAAGCTCGGAGTCTATCCTTGGTGATCTTATTTAATGAAGCTCACATGTTTGTATTCCCTGCTTCACGTTGGATCTGACAAAGGGAAAAATTTAACAATTGCTTGACTGATTGGCCCTATTCGCAACATAGTTTGCCATAGCAATCAACGAAGCCGCCTTGTCTTGATCAAACCCAGAAAGATGATCCTTGGCCTTGTTATTCAATTCCTTAACCAACTCTCTCGATTTCTCGATCCCGATAAGTTTCGGATACGTAGCCTTATCTGCCATCAAATCTTTCCCCGCAGTTTTGCCCAGTTCATCTGTTGATTTCGTCACATCTAGTATATCATCCACAACTTAGATACAACAACCCGAAACATCTCGTGAATTTCCTCAGCTCCTCAACCTCCTTACCCGATCCACCTCCCAAAATCGCTCCGGCAACCACGGACCCTTCCAGTAACGTCGCCGTTTTGTGGTAGTGAATGAATTCCAGGTGTTCTAACCCCACATCAGACATCCCCTCCGAATCTAAATCGCATATTTGACCTGCAAGGAACGAAGTAAGGAACACCGCATTATAAATTTAGGAGGCCGGAAACGAACCAGGCATTCATATATTTTTCATATAAAAGTTGGTCTACAAACAATTTCATTAAAAAAAAACAGTTACAAAATATAAACATATATTTCGAACAGCAATGGATAAAGGGAGTGATGGAGGTAATTATTTTTCCTAATTCCACTGTTTCTATCTGCCAATGTCAACAACAGAAAAAAGATATAGGCCATTGAAAATGACACGCAGTCCCAAAATGGACTATCATTTTGGGACGGAAAAAGTATTATTTTTTGTGTTTTAGTCTCGATCGTTAACTTCAAAGTCTGAAATGAATTCTTATTAATTTTTTCTGAATCGTGGAGGAGCAGTGAGTCTGTGACAATGGGTGTTTTTTTTTTCTACTGTTTTGCCCATCCCATGCGGGCTTCGAACATTTGCACGTGATACGTTTTTTTTTGACAGATCATAATTTCTCTTATTCATGCATTGATTCTTGCGTTTTACAGTATCTTTTTTTTTTCGATCGTTAATCCTAACTCTAGGAGCGATGAGAAATTCGAACTTGGAATGCCTTGTCGGGCGTACAAGATTCCTACCGCATGGGAGAGGATCCATTGTGCAACTGCCAAAGCATATGATTTATTGCCAAAAGAAGCAATTGTAGCATATACCCATTTTCAACAGAAAGATCAGTTGACATGTGTAAAGCCATCATCTTTATTTTTGCAAGCTGTACACAAAATTATTAATAGGGCCTTGGCTTTTAATGTCGCCCGGTAAATGTCCTACGAAAGAAAATGATACTCCATGATTTCTACTTTCTAGCCATCATCCCAAGTTTAGTTGCCTATTTTACTATTAAGTCATTAAAAATATAGACGTATAAATAATAACAAAAAACACCGAGGCTATATCGTGCTTTTAGCTTGAATTATCTGTAAAAATCAAATTAAAATGTTCCTTGGTTATTTTGCTTTATGATTAGCACCATCCGATTTTAAAATACTTTTCCTTGCATTTTTTTGAAGCAAATTCTTCAATTAAGTTATCGTACTTTAACTTATCCAAGAACTAATTTTCAATTCAGATCAAAATCAATCAACTTAATTTTTCTTGTGACATGGTAGTCCAAAAATAAGTTTTTGTAAACTTCAAATTAGAAAAACTCATTTCCGCTGAAGCAACTGTAACCGGTATTATCAATATAATTCGATAAGCAACCATACCATTTGGAAACCATCCTCTTCCCCATAAGACCTTATAAAATAAAATAAAAACGTCAATCGAATTTGTCACTTCCGTCGGTAATATTGTTTTTGAATTTCTAAGTTCACAGAATATGTGAACAATTCTGCTACACACACTCAGCCAACCATTTACATGCTGATAAACAGGGCTTTGGATCCCCTAGTATTTGGAGATTATCAGATTACCCTCCCGAAATGCGTCGTTACCCCGGGAAGGAATTACCAAACTTCTCCCCAGAGGAAAAAGAGTACATAAAAGGCAGTATTGGCTTCATTGGCATCCTTATCAGGAGCACCAAAATTTTCACCAAATTTAACTTCAAAAACACATTTTATAAATTAGCAAGTCACTTTATAAAAAATTCACAAAATCAGACTCTCTATTTTAACTTTACTATATTAAACTATCCCCTCAAATCTATAAAAAAAAAAAAAAAATGCTTAAAGCAAATCTCCCCGCCTGGGGAGATGTTTTGGTTCAGAAAAAGGACCCCTTGC
>JAXBDA010001138.1:0-60930 GCA_036023075.1 Gaultheria prostrata | reverse complement strand
GATACGGATCGGTTTCGGTTTCGAACCACGGTTTGCTTAAAATTGAGATATTATTTCTGTAAACTATTTAAAGTACTTAAAATTTTGAAGATTAATAAACCAAAACTTATATTAAATCTGATTCCATCAAAATATCATTAAAATTAATCATGGTAATGAAGGAAATCAAGGAATAGGAATAGGCAATGACCAAATCATGTATAGAAATTTAGACAAATAGAAACGTGTTGTGGAATCAAAATTGGAATGGAGAATTTCATTATCAAATTTATTGGCTATGACTAAACCACTACTGGTGTATTGGAATTAAGAGAATAAATCATGAATCTTAGGCAAAATAAAATCTTGCACAGAAAAGGAATAATGAATAAATTAAATTAGGAAGTTAGTTAACTATAGCTTATATATATATAACATTTATATATAATATACACGGTTCGGTTCGGATTGGGACCAGAATCATGGACGTAAATCCACAAACCAAACCATTGAATACGAATTCTACTTTTTTAAAACCAGGACCAAACCACGTTACTAAAAAACCGAACCAAACCAATCGGTTTGAATCGGTTTGGACTGGATTCACAGTTTGACGAGTTTTCTGCTCACCCCTATAATAAATTTAGTGTAAGAGAAATTTTATTTTTCTGCCGTTAAAAATTCTCATGGCATCAAAAAATTTGTGGTCCTAAAGATTTGTACTGACTTGGTCTTAGCCAAAAGAGAAAGGTATTGACAAGAAAAAGGTAAAGCATTCGAAATTAGTAACACTAATATCTGTTTTGGATTATTTTTAGTATTTTTAAACTTTTTTTTTTCCTAATTTTGGTTCATATTTTTATTTTTGCAAACTTCCAATTCTGTTACTTTTTGCCTCAAAAGGATATATGAAAAATCTTTTTTATTTTCATTCCCCAGCTTGTCTATAATCCTTGCTCTGGTCTTTCTTCCATTCCATTGTTTTTCTTTTATTCATTGGAACATTTAAGAACTTTAGTTAAAGACAAAATATCAAAAGCCATGAATATAGCTCGATAGGAGTATTAAGAATTCCTATATATTTTACCCAAAAAAAAAAAGAATTTGTATATAGACATGCCTTTTTCTAGAAAGTAATAATTTAAGTAATTAAGGGTAGAGTGAATAAAAAAGTAAAAATACACAAAATACATTACAGGTTGAATGATTTGACGAAGCGCACTTAGGAACTCATCTTTCACGTTTTGAAATTCTTAACATAAAGTTATATTTTGATGCCAGTTTTGAGATATCTAGTAAAGATCTTCTACTTTGATTTTTCGCACTCTGCTTCTTAAAAGTGCACTCCAAATTTTGTTTTCTAGTAATTTTGTTGTGCGGAATTTGAAGCACTCAAAGACATTTTTTCACTTGAATTTATTCAAATGTTGACTACAAAAGTCATTCCCCGAAAAATCTACATTATACAAGGGAGGTAGGTGTGGGGCCAAGAGAAAAACATTTTTAGTGGGTGGTTTAGATTCATTCAATCCAATGGTTGAGGATTGCTATTGGTTATATTTTGTCCCCAATATTGGCAACTCTCTATATCACAAGAGATTTATGACCTCGAAGTTTTGGAATTGAAGGATGAAAAAGGAAACTTGGATTTCAAATCAAAACCTTACCTATTACATGAACTAGGTGCGATGCCTCGTGCCCAGTACGAGTATCGTGCTCGTTGTTTGGAGTTTTTGTGTCAAAATTAATTTTGGGAGTGCCAAGATCAAGTTCATGTAGAGATGAATTTAGCATTCCCTTTTGGGAAATGTAATGAGTGTGTAACATTGCACCGTTAAGAGAGAATAAAAAAGTATACTTGTGGGTTTCACTTGTACGTTTAAGTGTATTTCAACGTACATGCGGAACCCAATACGTGGATTTTTTTGTTCCCTTAACGAGTGCGATGGTGCACCCATTAGCAAGACCGCTCCCATTTTGGAGTGCCAAGATCAATGTTTTTTTTTTTTGTCATAAGATATACATCATCGGGGGTTAGTGAGGAAATTAGTTAGTAGGTTAAACAACCAAAGAGAGTTCAATGTCTCTCCATAGACTCAAACCCCAGACCTCCCCACAAGGGCTCCATTCAGTTGTCGAGACTGTTATGCAGGAAAGTCAATTCTGGGAAAAGTAAATTGAAGTGAAGGAAAGGAAAAAAAAATCTATTTTCGTGTGAGTGTTCATTTGACAAAGAAATTACGTTGGAAAACTAAAATTTAGTTGTTCATTTGACAAGAAAAAGAAATTTACGGGAAATTTATTTTATCTTTATTCAATAGTTATTTTAATTTTGGGAGCTATTCATCTGGGCAAAAAAATTAATTCCTACGAATTAAAAATACACCTCTGTAAAACCAACATAACTCTGTTGCCTATATTTATAATAGAAAGCAAAAAAAAAAAAAAACAAGGAGAATTATACGAAATAAGAGAAATAAAGGAGTGAGGGAGAACGTTGGCGAAAAAAACTTGAGAAAGGAGTGAGGATAGAACTTTCCCACGACACTAAATTCCATATATTTTGCAAGACTTGTTTTGAGGGAAAGAGAGTCCTATTTTAAGGGAAAGAGAGTCCTGGTGGAAAAATCATTTTTTAGGATCCTATCATTTTTCTGGTAACTAAACACTCCAAAATATGTGGGAAAGCTAACATTTCCCATCATTTCTCATCTTTTCTTGACAACTGAACAAAGCCAAAGGGTACAACCAGATGGACTATAATCTACACCAATGTGGC
Organism: Gaultheria prostrata; assembly: GCA_036023075.1. Classification (NCBI taxonomy): domain Eukaryota; kingdom Viridiplantae; phylum Streptophyta; class Magnoliopsida; order Ericales; family Ericaceae; genus Gaultheria; species Gaultheria prostrata. The sequence continues at coordinate 58,172 of JAXBDA010001138.1, read as the reverse complement.
GAGTGCCAAAAATCACTTTCCTTTTTTTTGCCTTTGTTAGTTTGCATCGCATTTTTGTGATTATCAATTTGTCTTGACAAAAGGAATCGGAATGATCGTGATAGGATATCGATAATTATCTTCAAAAAAAACTTTCTACAGTAAACATAATTTGTAATAGGATATCGATAATTATCTTCAAAAAATACTTTCTACAATATACGTAATTTGTTCAAGACTTATTGATTTTCGACCAATATAACTTACTATATAAACGATCATCTAAATTAACGCTATATAATGAACAAGTATGATTCAAGAGCAATCAGTATAAAACTAAAAGTCGATATAACTATGCATGAGACTCTCATTTCATGCATAGCTATATTCCTCTTCGTGTCTATCTGCAAACTTATGATCCAAACACAACCGTAACCACAGTTTTCTGCAAACTTATGATCCAAAATGAAGAAGCTCTTTTGTAATTAAGATACGTTTAGTCCCTTGAAAGGGGCCTCAGTTAGTATACATATACACTTCCATGGAAAAGGAACATAAGATCGTGTTGGATATAACAGATAAAAGCTCTACAACCACATTTTTGGGTGAACACACATCCTCATCCTTTACATGTTGCACAAATGGAACTCAATCCCCCTCCAACTCGTAAAACCATATATTGTCTGGCTTGATGCCTGCACCATAAGATCATGAACGAACTGAAAGTGACTTCACAGGTAGAAATTGGTGAATCAAGAATCAGAATGCAAGTGGAAGACCTGCAAATCCAACATTTGCTACAGGAACAAAATCATAAACCTGAAAAATGAGTCGTAAATAAGCCAAGGAGAGCCGAGTAGTTTGTTTTTTCAAGCTTGAAAAGCTTAGAAATGTACAGAATCTGCTGTAAGTTTGGCTTGTATACCATCCAAGCTTTCATCAAACAAGTGTTAATCGAGCTGAGTCATAAAACTATCAAACTTCGTAGTGTGTACAAACTTGGCAACTTGATTAGTAACCTACCTAGAACGAGGTTTAAACGAGCCGAACAGTTGAGCTCGAGTAACTTGGTTTTTATTACACTCTCCAAGTCAACACAATACTCAGCGCATGGTTTTCCAATTTATAGTTGTTAAAGGATCCAACTCAAAACCAATTGGTAATGAGTGGAGAGGCTGCCTAGGCTCATATATTGGCTTTGGAGGTTATAATTAACCACTGTGGGACAAACTCTAACACTAACCCGCTCGTGGAGAGATAAACAACTGATCAATAACATAGGGATCACAACAAACAACGAAACAAGGTGCACTTAAGGCACAAAAAATGGGGCAACCAGTTAACAGAGTCTTGTCCAAAAGCCTCCGAAAGCTTAGCTCAGATACTATGTTAAGCCATCCAACTCATAACCAGTTGGCTATGAGTGGAGAGACTGCCGAGGCTCATATAGTTTTGGAGGTTATAATTAACCAATGCAGGACGAGCTTTAACATTGTTCTTCACTCATGTCTTGATATGCTTGAGTACCCGACAACATGCCCTTTCAGGACTATTGCTTTTCTTCCCTAGTTAAATCAATTCCTATGATGTCCTGGTGCTTGAGCGCATTGTCTTATGTCCAAAAACAGTGAAAAACAAATTTTCAGTTGCCTATATGAAACAAAAGTCTGTTTAATTAATGCTGTCTCAGATGGTACATGGGAAAGCTCTTTGCAGGTAAAGCTTTCTCAAATTTAGCAAAAAATAATCAAGCATGACGGCCTCCACCCTAAAAAAACTGAGACATTGCTGACATGACATCTGAACAATGAACCCAAGGAAGCCATTTACCTGGTGCAGCAGGATTCTTCTTTCAGTTTTTGTATTTCATGGTTTCCTTCTCAAATCCAATCGTCGGGAATTGTTTTGCATACTCCTGAACATCATGTCGAAGCTTTCCAATCTCAGATTGGATTGCACTGGACTGCATTGTTGCCACAAAGTCTTTTAACTTTGTCCCTGCTCAGAAAAGCAGAAGAGAAAAAGCAGAAGGTCCCCTAGTTAGCAAGGTCTAACACAGAAAGTGAATCCAACTTACAACAAAATGAAGAAATATCAAAGTGGTGATCATTCAGACTTGAGCCCAATGAGCAGATAGATGAAAATGGTGATGTAGAAGTAATTTACTTCTACATGCAAATGGACGTTGTTATGAAAAAATATCAAATCAGTTCAGTAACCTTTAGTTTCAGCCTTTATCTTCACTGCCAACTTTACTGCAGTATCAAAGAAGTCGGCAACTTTGGCAAAATCCTCCTCAACGAATCCCCTGGAAGTTAGGGCAGGAGTTCCTGAAAAAGCATGAGACTAATCTTCAATCTCATAAGTTAAAATAGATTACTGAGGTAAAATATAGTCGAGGAAAAAGCCTCTACCCATCCTGATGCCGCCAGGAACCATGGCAGACACATCTCCAGGAACAGTGTTCTTGTTGGCTGCAATATGAACAGCTTCCAACACCTTCTCAACTCTAGAACCATCAATACCCTGTCGGAAGGAAATCAGATGAAAATGTAACCTTTCATATTTTTCATCACAAAACTTCACAAATTGCTTTATACAGGATCTGAATACCAAATTGCTTGTCTTAAAGCTTTCTGGGATGGGTAAAAACCATTCAAAAGAATAGATCCATTTCACCTTACCTTGTTTTTCAAGTTCACCAAAACTAAGTGGTTCTCAGTCCCGCCAGAAACAAGTTCATAGCCATGCTCATTTAAGGTCTGCAATATGTGAAGATCAGTTAGGCATTACATAAACTGACGAGGATGCACCGCTTTTGTTAAAATTTCAGAAATATGAGAAGGAGAAAAAAGGTAAATCAATGAGAACTTGGCTGTAACGAGCCTTGAAATGTTGGTTGGTCCATACCTCTGCAAATTTTGAGCAATTACTGAGAACTTGCTCTTGATAGGCTTTGTACTCTGGAGTCGTGGACTGCAAGAATTCAAAAAAGAAAATGCAGAGATTTGAAAATTTGATCCTCTGCAATTTTGATAGCATTCTTTGCTTGATAATTGAAAACTTTCCAAAAGCAATCCTTATGGACCAACAAAAACTTTATTTGGCAGCCAATAAGCATTGAAGATTCAGCAAATGCACTCTCAGAACATATAAGTTGTACATAGTTGTTCAAGGTGCGCCAAGGCTCGAGGCCCAACCAGTCTCAGGTTGCTGGTGCGCATGCCTCTCATCAAGGTGAAGCAAGCGGCGGTCGCCTCTTTGAAGTTGCTTTGAGAAATATTAAAAAAAGTCACAATGTTACCCCCTGAAAGCATAAAAAAGAGGAACAAACCCTTCTAGTCACAATATTACCCCCTGAAAGCATAAAAAAGAGGAACAAATTCTTTCACAATCTAAGTCTTTGCCCACAGACTCCATTCGACAAACTCGATCGAAGTCTCAGGTACTCACAACCGTTTGCCAATCAAAGTCTCGATTATTCTTGTTGTTAGAGCTGAGCATCTCCAACCATGGGGTTTTCCTTCAAAATGAAGAACGGAAGTGACATATCAAGGGGAGATTTTGTAATTTATGTCCTCTTTTGCTCAAAAGGTTATACTTTTTGGAGGGACCCATCCTCCTTTTTGGAGAATTGGTTCTTCAAATTTGTTTTGGTTCTTTAAATTTGACGAACCAAAATAATTTGAAGAATGGATGTGACAAAAAGGAGGATGGGCCCCTCCAAATAGTACAACTTTTTGAGGAAAAATGGGTATAAATTACAAAATCTCCCCTTGATATATCACTTCCATTCTTCATTTTGAAGTTTTGAAGAGTGATAGGAGATGCTAAGTCTTGTACTCCTCCTCCTCCTTATTTATTTTTATCTTTAACTTTAAAATTATTGGATGTACCTGTTTTGTGTTTTATTCATAGGGTTTTGATTTGTATTGGTAATGGGCTGTGGGTCTTCGCTCATGTAGTTGACGTTATGCACTAGGTTCTCGTCAAAAGTCCTAAGGAATTTTAGATGACATACTTGCTCCTAGTTTTTTGGTCTATGATGTTGAGAAATATTTTCAATTTGCTTAGTTCGCTTACATTAAACTTTGGTTATGTTTTTAGTATCTTTTCTCGACTAGGTGCACCTTGCTTCAATAAGGGCCACGCCTTGCCTTACGCCTCACACCTAGTACCCAACAAACTTTGGTGCCTCGTTGCGCCTACCACCTTTAATAACTATCAAGTTGTACTTTCTCATTTTAAAGTACAACTAATGAGCTTCAAACCTACAATCAATGGTGATATAAGCGCCCCATACAGGATATAAGATTGAGCAAGTGTCAATGGTTTTTACAGTCAGTTCCCCAACCTGTTTCAGAGCAACTGCTAAGCCAGTGATTGTGTGGTTGTGCGGACCCCCTTGAAGTCCTGGGAAGACAGCCTGATTGATCTTGTCTTCATAGTCATACAACACCTTCAAGAAGAGATCACTGTATTAATAGGGCATACATATTACTTCAAACTTCACTATTGCAATTTTCATTTAGTTAAATAATTATAACTCAGCAGTACACAAGAAAAGTGAAAAAGGTTAAAATGTTATGGCTTTAAATAACTTGCCTCTTGTCCTTGTTTATTAATCTCCTTCACCCCCTTCCTGAAAAAAATCATGGCACCGCGTGGCCCACGAAGTGACTTGTGAGTTGTAGTTGTCACCACATCAGCATAGTCAAATGGGGATGGGATGACTCCAGCTGCAACCAGCCCACTGATGTGTGCCATATCTGCCAACAAGATAGCTTTCTGCTTGTCACAGACCTGTTGAATACAAATACAAACGTAAAATTGAAGTGTTTCAAGAAAAGAAATAAGTTGAGCTCTGGTCTTGTATACGGTAAATTAACCTAATATAAATCATCTAAGTGGATTGACCTTCCGAATGCGTGCATAATCATAGAGGCGTGCATAAGCACTAGCACCAGCAACTATTAGCTTTGGCCTGAAGAGTGTGGCACTTTTTTCCAGCTGCCATTAAACAATGTCAAAGTGGGTTATGTCATATGCTGTGAAAAGAAAGGGCTTAAAATAGAACAAGGAAAGAACCATAACAATAAGAAAACAAAGTACCTGATCGTAGTCAATATAGCCCGTGCTCTCATTCAATCTATATGGCATTGTCTCAAAAAATATAGAAACGGCAGATATCTTCTTTGTGTCAGTCTGCTCAGTAGGATGAATCAAGTCAGAAAAATTAGTAGTGAAAATATTTCTTCTCGTTGAAAAAATTGAGCGAGATATCTCCTCTCCTTCAATGTCTACTATTGTCATAGCACCCAATCATGGTCATTCAAATCTGTAAGGGTTCTGAATAAATTCAGGGGGACAAGAATGAGTATAAATTCAATTATTAACATCAAAGAAGATAATGGACAGACACTCTTCAGGAAGTGCAGATGAATCATTAACTTCATGCGATAACCATGTAATACAAAAGAGAGAAGCACAAAAAATTCCTAACTACAATTATCCAATGGACTACAACCATCCAATGGAAAAAGGTTAGCGCAGACTTGTGTTCAAATCTGTAAGACTTACTGCCATAACCTGTTTGTAAGCTCCAAAAAGCCTAGGGGTTTTCACTGTTATTTAGCAGGGAAAAAGTAACATAGTGCATAACTACCTGATAGCCATGTGAAAGATGCCCACCATGAGGAAGATCAAGAGCCATGATTCTTTCATGAGGTTTCAATAAGGCAGTGTAAACTTGAAAATTAGCTGGAGATCCAGACAGAGACTGCACATTCACTGCATCAAAACAGGTTATTTGGAATTTAGATTATCTCAATGCTTCAAATTGTTCCCTCTCTATGATTGGAGAGGGCTCAGCAATTCTTTCCCAAAAGACAGTAGTAGGGCTTGGACCACTTTAGAATCTTAAAAGTAATAACTGCGTATGCATGCAATGCTCTTGTATCCATCCATTAAATATGCCTCATGACATTTTCTTCATCAAACACACTATGGAGATCTTCAAATTTGTTGCTGATAAACAAAAATATGTTTATTATATTTGTTAAAGCATGTGTGCTCATTAGTGAGATGCTTTGGACCATGAATGAAGGAAGCATGGTAATGAGCACAAAAATTAATTTGGGTCTCTAGGCCTGCCCTCCCTGATGCCTTTCGGCTTTGATTTGAGGGTATGCTTCTGCAACAAAACGTCCTTGTAGCTCTTCGGTTCTTGGGGGTTTAGGGGGGCCACTGTTTCAGTGGTACTTTGAGAGCAGCCACTTTGTGGATATTGCCAAAGGTTAGGTCTGTCTCCAATCATCCCCCGCCCATATCCCCAATGATTGGGGACTAGATGGTTTCTGTTATTGTTGTTGTTGTATTTTTTAAAGCATCCAATCAAAACCAATTGATATTGAGTTGAGAGGCACACTAGTTTTGGAGGCGGGAGTTAACCAATGTGGGAAAGCTCTACCAATATTGAAGTGTATATTTTCGTTCTCTATGTTTTATTTGCATAACAGAAATGCAATTACGGTGATTTTGCAAAAATTAGAAATAAATAAAAAGCACATGATGCAGCAATGATTACATTACCTCCCCACTTTGCAGGATCTAACCGAAATGCTTCCAGGGCACGCTTTTGGCACAAGGATTCGGCCATATCAATGTACCTGTTGGACCAAAATGTCACACTTTCAGAATTCTTATTAACCAGTAGCAATGATTGACACATATGCAGATTACACTAGTACTGCAAGAAGAATAACACAAGGAAAAATGGAAGGGAGTGATCCTCATACTCATTTCCACCATAGTATCTAGCACCCGGGTATCCTTCACTGTATTTGTTGGTCATTACGGACCCCACTGCTTGCATCACAGATACAGAGGTGAAATTCTCCGAGGGTATCAGTTCCAGTCCCTTCATAAATATAAGTGGAACTTTATTGAGAGATTGAATTCAAACCAAAATTGCATCTTATAACTCCATTCAAGGGTATCCAAATTCTAACAAAATAATTGCACCCTGAAATTATCTTTCATTTGGTACCAAGAAACAAAACCTCAATTCAACTGATCTTAGCAAAGTCATTTCACTTAGCTGAGATTACTTCTCTATCTGACAGGGAATTAACCTAGCCAACACTAAACAACAAGATTCAAAATTTTGCATTCCCCAGCTTCTAGCTTTCCTACCTTCCAAACATAGGTAAAAAGAAATAAACACAGCAGGATTTATGGTAGACAACACTCCATTTCTCTATATGAGAATGGAACTGGAAGTTGTCAATGAGTGACCATGGTCCCTATTAAAGGAAAAAAGTCACTATAAATCAAGTAAGAAATACAAATAAGAATATGAGTTACAATAGGTCTGGCCATTCTGTGGACAAATTTGCTGGAATCTTTGCTCATCCATCTTAAATTGGAATAACCATGAAAGTTAATACAAACTCAATCAACTGAATCAAGTATATTTTTTCGAGATTCAAAAGTTTGTAGAGTTTATATTGTTCAATTGACGTGTCAAGAGAGTATTTGTCTTTTCTATTGCATAGTTTTCGTACAGGGTGAATAGAATCTTTAATGCTGAAAATGTTACTATTCTTGTTTTCTAGTAACGGGGCAGCTTATGTGCACCTTGATGAATCCCTGAAATCCTATTTCCGTGCCTGACATTTACGTAAAATCCACTGTTTACCTATGTAGAGAGAGATTATACCTTCCATTGTCTTGCTTTTTCAAGCTCTATAATGTTAGCAATCTCAGGATCGACAACTTCAAGTGGATCATTCAATTGCTTTGGCCACTGTCAAAAAATGGGAGTTTCAATTCAAAGGACGAACAAACACATATCGAAAACCAATTATAAACTACACTAGAAGGGAGGCGAAAACATTAAATCAAACAGTTAACGGGCTTTACTGAGACACGAGATTTCTCCTTCTCATACACAGCTTCATCCGGCAAAGACGTCTACAAAACAAAAACCACAAACGAACACAAATTGTTTGGAAATAAAACAGTTAGACATTCAAGTAATTTTCGAATTAAGAAAAGGAAAAGGAAAAGGAAAAAGACCATGTAATAGATGGATCCGCCATTACAGATGCGCTGAAGTGGTTTGTCCACTGAAGAGGAGAGTCTGCGAAGTGCCATTGCCATTGCCATCGTCTCTCTCTCTCTCTCTCTAGGTTATCTTCTTCTTCGGTCTCTCGTCTGTTTTCTTTCGTTTTGGCTGAGCTTTTGGTGGCTGGAGATTTATTTTCAGTTTAGATTATTCTGCAATTTCTGTTTTTGTCGTTAAGAAAGTCCCATCCACCGTGGCCCACCACAATCGTTGCAGATAGGGAGCGGGTGGATCCGGCTTCTCACCAATTGGACCGTAGAGAAACCGGTGCCGTTTAACCTCGGCCGTTTGTTTGATACTCCTTCATGATTCAGATTTTCTCTAAGTATTGCATAGGTAAGGGTAGGGCTGTTAATAAAAACCCGCGAATTCGATCTGAATCGAACCAAATTGTGGGTTTTGGATTAGGTCTGTGGATTAATGGTCCGGACACAGATTGGAAAATTAGAAAACTGTGCTTCGCGGTTCGGTATATGGAATTTCATAAAAGAACCGTGGATAAACCGGACCGGACCGTGAGAATTTAATAAATAAAAAATAAAAAATATATATATGTAATATTAAAATAAAATTTATAATTAAACATATTATTATGAATTTTTTACCCTAAAGGGGTAAATGTAGGGGTAGATATTCTCCCATAAGGTTTGCTTCCTTGTTGCCTCTTTTGCTACTCTCTTAAATGTGAATCTCTTTGAATCATTTCGAATTACTACTCTGGGTGTTGTTTGAAATTACATTGTGAATGTGGAAAATTATTAAAACTTAAAAGCTGCTGATGAATGGGTTCCAAAAGTTACATTGTAAATGTGGAAAACAGTGAAATGTGGAATTTATTTATTTTATTTAGTAGAATGTAATAATCCGTGGAGAAACCGTAAACCGAACCGTGATTTTTTGATTGCTTCGGAACCGGACCGTAGACTTAAACACGGATTGCATTACATCGGACCGTAGACTTTTGGTTTGATCCGAGGATCTATACCAATCCGGACCAAACCGGACCGTTGACACCCCTAGGTAAGGGGTGATTTGGCAAAAAAACCATAAACTGGTTTTATGGTTTTGTCTTCATTCAATGTTTTTTTTTTTTTTTTGCATTTGCTAGTTTTGTGTCAAATTTTCATGGTTTATTGATTTGTCTCGACGAGATGAATTCACAAAGTATAAAATTATGGTAGAAACTAAATTTGTTTTTGAATAAAGACCAAATTAATTCAATAAATTGGTCTATTTTGGTTTATTTCGGCTTTATTCAAAAAAAACATTTAGTTTTCACCAAAATTTTATACTTTTTAGATTCGTCTTGACGAGACAAACCAATAAACCACGAAAACTTGATGCAAAAACCAATGAGATTTTTTTTTTTGAATAATTAAAGACAACCAAAGGACCAAAACTGGTTTTTTTGGCGAAAGCATCCTTTAGGTAAGTATCATACTTTCAATAAATTTGAATCATTAAAAATGCTTTTGGACAACAGCGATCACACACAATGTCCTTTGCATCTACATATAGCTGTTTTTATTTTATTTAGTGCAATCTTTTCTCAATAATAAAAAAAGCTTTGAAAATCATTGATGCTATTTTCTAGGATACAAAATTCACTTGCCTTGGCGGGACTTATTATCACCGCGTAGGGTTGATTCTCCATTGCAGGGATTTGTCCTTGGGGCAGTCTCATCTCACCCAAACACGTGACAAGATTGTGAGAGAGATTGGAGAGATTAGTTTGATTCATCAAGACACTTTAAGTACCAAAAAACCTTTCTCTGGAAAAGCAAAACACATGCATTCCAAAAACCGACTTATTCCTAAACTGATTTATTTTGCTTAACGAGACTGATCATTCTTTCACAATATATCAACTCAAAAAGTTAACTTAAGTCAGTTCCTGACTTTTGATTTAAGTCATTTCTATTCGTTGGTGAAAAATTGGATATCATTTAGAGTGTCTTTTAAAGAATGCTGACAATTGATCAAAACTCTATTTCATTTAACATTACTCACTCCGTCCCTTTTTAAGTGTGTTACCGGAGAATTCCAATTATTTTTCTCTCACATTAACTTTTACAACTTTTACATCTACTTTCCATTACTTACCCTTATCAATATAATAATACCCACTAACTTTTTAAATTTTTTTTAAAAAAGGAATATATTTTTAAGGGCAAAATAGGAAATGTACCAACTAATTTTTCAAAACACACATTTATTAAGGGACAACCCAAAATAAAAATATATACACTATAAAAGGAACGGATGAAGTATTTCAATCCTTGCAACAAGAAATATGTTTCCAGAAAACAATGGCAAAACAGTCCCCGAGACATCATTGTTCACAAACCCAAGCATTACCAACCATGAAAGCCCTATCCAAACTCCCACATTTCCTAGCCACAAAGTGACTTGTTGTCTATCCATGATGTGCAATTCATACGGCTGTGACTTGTATCTGATAAAAGTCATCCACCTTAACACATTCGTAATATCTGCATTATAGATTGAAAATTATAGAAATTTTTTTAATTCAGCTAGAATAGTAAAGTGAACACTTATTTAGGAACTCTGGGAGTACATTATTTTACTTCATGTCTCTGTGCATAGCACGGTTTCATGCTAGTATTGTAATACCATAATAAATTATCAAGGGCAACATCGTAAAAGTTAATTCATATATATACTAACGATTACAATCTCAAAAACTATTATGTTGTAAAATCTATTTTGTACACATCTCCTAAACACTCTGTAGATTCATAATCTACTATGACCATAATAAACAAAAAAAACCTACAATTGACAATAAAAAGGCAAAATGAAAAGAAAATCCCAAACGGGCCCTATATATGCTTTTGATTTATGGTCCACCTCCGGGCTCCCCGGTTTCCTGTTTGTGAAACGGTGGGCTTTGAGCGTGGGCTTAGCTTTTCAGCTTCCAACTGGGTTGGTCTGGATGCAAAGTGGGCTCGTTTGGATGTGGGCTCGTGTGGCTAAGGTGTTCGATTGAAACTTTCACGGACCGGTACAGCCCATTTATGTCCAGGTACAGGCCAATTTCCAAAATGGACGTGCAACTCCACTTCTGACAAAAGTCAATTGGCTGGGTAACTTCGGTTTTCAAAAGAGAGATTTACGAGCCGGTACAAAAAAGGTGGAGTCCATTCCTTCTAGATCCAAACCAATTTTAAAAGTTCCCACAAAGGCATTTATGCTACTTTATCCCAAAATTACCCTTGAGCTTGTACAGCCGGCAAACATAGACAGGGATTGAAATTTCTAACCTACCGACACACACTATCATCCTCATCTCCAAATGGTTGACCTCTCTCTCTCTCTTTCTTCATCCTCATCTCCACCACTTTTCGACACACACAGGCTCCAATGGAACGCCTCCGCCTGGGCCGGCGTTGAGTACGACGCCAATCGATCCTCCGTAATCTCCCTCTGTCTTCACGGCGTCGGGCTTGTGGGTCCCATTCCGGCCAACATAATCGGAGAAAATTATGGAGCTTCTACATGAAAGCAACTATGGAGTTTATCTTCTTTCTGAAGCCGATTGAAGGGCTTCAGCACTTTGGAAACCCCATATTCAGTGTATTGGTTAGATCTACCCATTCTATAATTAATTCCATTAAGAATTTCTTGTACTCATTTTGGGGTGGTTCACCTCTTCTCCTAAGAAACTTCTTGATCAAGGTCATGTAATTTTGGGTGCAAATTTCTGGATGCGAATTTTGGGTGCGAATATTTGGATGCGATTTTTTGGTGCGAATTTCTGAAACTCCTTCTCCTAACGTTTGGGGAAAAAAAAAACTAATTCGCAGTGGAAATTCGCACAATCATCAAATTAAGAATCGACGAAACTAATTCGCTGTGACGGCCGGTGCAGATTAAGAGGAAGCTCGAGCAGTTACTGCAAGTTGTCAGAGCCAAGAGGAAACAATTTCTGGCCGACGAAGGTTCCGATCAATGCTTCCGCCGTGGTCATGAGGGCTTGCCTGATATCCTCGATGCGGTTTGTTATCGTCAAAGAGGTTGACGCTAGCTGGTGATCAAGGAGCCTCTTAGTTATTGTCTCTGTTTAGGATAGATTATCCTCTTTGATTTTTTTCTTGATGTATGGTTATTTCCTATCAATAAAAACTCCCAACGTTTGGGGAAATTTTTTTAAATTTCCAGTGAATTTTTGATGCTGCAAATTTTTGGTCACCGGTCGCCGGAAACGGAGCTCCGGTGGTCGGAGAGCATAGTGTGGTGGTCGCCGGAGGTTGGCGATGGTCGCGTCGCCAAAGGTTGGCTCGTCGGAGTGGGGCTGCTGGCTAGTGGGAGTGGGCCTAGGTTTTTTTTTTTAAATAGGAAGGACAGAAATGTCATTTTATCTTTGAGTTAGATTTCACGGTAATTTACAAAGTGTTATATCTTTCCTGGGAATTAAGGACTCATTTTCTGTACGCAGTGGTAAAAATCTGTTTTCAAAATGGATGTACTCTCTCTCTCTACCCACCCCATATGGGTACAATCTCTCTTTTCAACTCCTCAAATCATATGAAATTGCCTAAATCCAAGGGTACCCTATAAAAGTGCCTAAACCTAAACCCTAAGGTACCCTATGAAAGTTCCTAAAATCCTAGAGTACCCTATGAAAGTGTCTAAACCACTAAAGCCCTATAATAGAAAAGTACACCGTAAACCTAAACCCTAGGGGTACTCTATGACTAGGGTACCCTATGAAAGTACCTAAGCCTAAACCTAAACCCTAGTGTACCCTCTGTAAATGCCTAAAATTCTATTCTACCCTATGAAAAGTGCCTAAACCACTAAAACCCTATAATAGGGAAGTGCATCCTAAACTTAAACTTCAAAAAAGAGCGACTTACCTTAATGGTAATTAAAAAAAGTGAGTTACCTTAATGCTAATTAGATACCTCATTTCTAGACCTAGAGGTAAAAATTTGTTGATTCAATTTTAACAACGGGAAATAATTTTCAACCTCTCTATTTAGTATTTATAAACCGCACACCTTTTTTTTTTTGTCTTTATTCATATGAAATTAATACTTATTAAATAACGGAACATAATCGATCTTTACAATTATGGAACTTAAATTTTTGAAAGGCTCCCCTGCAACTTTTAAAAATTGTTGGTACTTTTAAGTTTTAAGTCACGAGATAAAGGTTAAAAAAAGGATAAAAGTAGCAAAAAGTGAACAGACAAATTAGATGGAGTGAATATACATACATAGGCGATGGAGTGATGACTACTAGCGGCACTTTCAAGTAACAAGCTAGGAGCCTGGTGCTCCGCCTAGGGCTGCAAATAAGCCGAGCTGAGCTGTTCGCGAGTAATTCATAGCTCGGCTCCTTTAGTAATTGAGCCAAGCTCAAACTCGAGTTTTGGGTTCGTTTACTAAACGAGTTGAGCTCAGCTCGCGAAAGCTCGGCTCGGCTCGCAAAAACTCGGCTCGTTTAAAGAGGCTCGTTAAGTAAATTAGTTTGGCTCGGCTCGATAAGAGCTCCGCTCATTTACTACCAAGCCGAGCTCGTGCTTGATTTTTGGGCTCGTTAAACAAACGAGCCAAACTCAAACACCACAAAGCTCGGTTCGGCTCGTTTGCAGCCCTAACTCCGCCTATATATCAAAAAATGATCCCAATGAATTCTCAAACAAGAACGGCAGTGCACGCGTTATACGTACGCGTCTATTTTTCATTTTTCTATACATTTTCCCGTATTTTCCTGTTTATTGGAGTAGTACGTAGTTGTTCTAAGCAAGAACTTTTTGAGTCGTTTTCTAGTTTCTTTGTAACTACTAATGCATGGCAGAAAAATAATCTTGTGAAAACTATTGGCTATTGTGTGTGATGCAGTGATCGATGTTTGATTCTCAATTATCCAGACAGATCGATATCTCTACAATTATTTGGTCATACCTTACAGGCTTCTTTGCATCACTCTATCCAATTCTCTGTACAGGAAGGAATCCGAGGACACATATATGCGTTCTTAAATATTTTTTCAACGGCAAGTGGTAGCTAGCTCATGCGATAGAGCTCTTGGATACCCAACACTGCATATCGGGATCGAGTCTCATTCGCCTCTTCCCCATGTAAACTATTAGGAATATGACGAATGACAAAAAAAAAAAAAATTCAACAGAGAGAGAGAGAGAGAGAGAGAGAGAGTTTATTAGATCATCCCGGAGATTGTTTACACATATCACACGAAAATCAGGGCCGGCTCTGGGCAAAGGTCGACAAGGCGGCTGCTTAGGGCCCCCAATTTTTGGCAATAATAGGGTCCCCAAATCGTGGGATATATTAAATATTATGTATGCCAAATCATTTGCATATAAAACTTCAATAGCCTAGCGGTAAGATCTCTCTTGTTGTAATCTTTAGGTCTTGAGTTTGATACTCCCAATCTTCATTTTTTACGCTAATATAATTCGAACTTGTACAAAAAAATGCTGAACGCCATCGGTAAGGAATGGAACTCACAACCTTTCAGCCCGAATGTTGCTCAAAGCAAATTGACACTGCAGCACATGGCATTTTTGAAACAATTATTGAACAACTAATAGATATACAAATTCGTGGAGGCCCCTTTGTTGTAAATCGCTTAGGGCTCCGAAAATCTCAGGGTTGAGCCCGGCGAAAATATCAAATATATAAAGCCTTCAATGAATATTTCTTCTCCCTTATCCCATTGCCCGAAATGTTTTTATGCGAGTTGTGCGACATGCTACAAGAGATCACCACAACAAGATTCCATTGTACCCACAAGTTTTTGGTGGGGTTAGAGTACTACTGGCAAATGGGGTTGTTTTTGGTTGTACCAAAATCACATGCATGTTATATATATAAAGATTCTCTTTCTATTGTTTTTTTCCTCTTGTTTTTTCATCAACAATTCTTTTTATTTACGAATTTTACATCCCCAATATTTGCACCCGCAGATTGCATGCAATTCCATGTATATATGCTTGTTTTTCTCCTTCTTTTTACTAGTTTTCTGGTAATTATAAGTCGATGTATCCATTGTCGAGTTCTAATAAAATCTTGTTCCTGATCAAAAAAAAAAAAAATTATAAGTCTATATTTGGAACGAGATCGACTACGAGTTCCGTCCATAGGAGTACAGCTTCTATATGTACATGTGTGATGCTTAATTACTAAAAGATCCCACGCAAATGAGAATCAAGTCCTTCCCCATGGCGACTACAATATTGGAAATTAGTTATTTCCCAGATCGTATATATGCACTCTATCTTTACAGTCACAGTCATATATGGCTCCAATTCTTTTTTTTTTTGGTAAAGAGAGAGAAATGTACTCTATTAAAACAAAACCACCGGCCCAAAACCGGCTACCAATATAACTACAACAAAACCACCGGCCCAAAAATAGCCGGCCAAAAAAACCACCTACAAAAAATAACAGAAAAATACAAAAAAATAAAAGTACAGAAAGTAAAAATGCCGGAGCCATTGCCAGAGTTGTCACCACGCTGTCGTCGTCAGGAGTCCGGATCTGGAAACTCCAGATCCAACTCCCCCCTGTCTAAAAATTGGTTTCGGCTGCCCATAGGTAGAGGAGAGGAGCTCGAAATCCACAGGGAGTCACCAAAAATCAAATGGTGAAGCAATAAAGGAGAGGAGGATGAGGAGGAGGAGGAGGAAGAAGGTGGAAGGGGATGGTGGGGGAGGAGGGGTGGTGTGGCCGTCGGATCTGGAATCCTGGGAGAAGCTTCTCCCATAGCTCTCTCAAGTTTATATGGCTCCAATTTGAATTGCTCAATAACAAAGATGTCATTTTTTTGTAGTCCATATTTCAGTCTATCTATGTATGCACATCTTGTTTACAAGAAGTCTACTAGAATTGAATAATTTAACCCAAACCATACTAAAGTTATATACAAATTATCATATGTCTATATCTTGGTCAGTACAATGTTACCATTTTTTTTTTTGGTGCTTCAGAAATATATTAAAAGCTAAACAAGAGTAAGATGCATCAAGAGTGCAGATTACACATACAAAGTAAATGGACAAACTAAAAGTAGAGCTTAATCAAGGATTTGCCTAATGTTAAGCTATCCCTTAACATGAACTCTCTTATGGCCAAGGGAGGAGTGTTCAACACCACCGGTTGTTCATCTTGTTCCGCTCTAAGGTGTTCAAGGAAATCTGCACATTCGTTGGTATTTCGGTAGATATGAGTGAGAGTACTCCTTGTACGGTTAAGTTGGTATTTTCCATCGTTCAAAATGTTACTTTGGGGAATTTTTTTTTTCCAATGGTCGGAAATTGTTCGGACCAATTTACGCGCAACTCTACTATTTCCCTTATATTTTCTTTTACCTATCACCTACTATGTATGTTCTTGGTTAGAAGCCTAGCTCTTTGAGGAAAAAGTTGGTTAACTAACAGAAGAATCATTACTTGGTTTCATGGTTCGTACCAAAAAGATGCTCCATATGCCACGCACTTCTTTATTCATCAATCTCAATTCTTTCATTCAACCACCTAGTAATCATTCAATGACAGTATAGCAAAAGTCAATGACCTTTTGAGCTTTGCAATAAACATAATAATAGCTTTAATTGCTTGAAAATTAAGGTTTCAAAGCAATTATTATCACTGTGTACAGTTGATTAATTAACAAATTTACAAAATGTCATCTTAATTACAAGAATAATGTCACACAAGGATGATTCTAAGCTTGTCAAATACAGAGCAACAAAAGAATTCTACGACCTGGTCGATGCCATTCAACGATGAAACAAGGGGGGAGAGCTCTTATTCGACATAGACTAATACGTTCTCTTAGGGGCCGAGCACGCTCCTCTTGCCTAACGGAAGAATAGAAAGAACCTACTCTACATACATACGATTCGTTCGGAAAATTAAAACTAAAAATGCATAAAAAAAATAGATAAAATCATTTGCAGTTTGATTTCTTTATCAAAAGTTAAGCGACTCAGCCTCCAACCCAATAAACAGCTTATTTCAAAAATTCGCCCTAAGATTGTGAGATTTATATATGACCTATTATGACCAAGCATATTAGGTACGATTTTATTTTGAAACCTTGTTTACTTGTGGGGAATATATGTATTAATTAGTAGGGCCAATCAATTAAGCATATATCTCGTTTTTAGGTACAAGACCTCACCTAAAAGACAGCAACCTTAACAATGAGGACAAAATGAAAGACAGGCCCGCAAATCAACCAAAGTACTATTAAGAAAAGGCTAAAATTTAACCCAACAATTGGTCGGTTGTCAAAATCTACTTGAAATTTAGGACCTTTTCACATTTGTTAAAATGGGAGTAGCATAAAATTAATGTGTTAATTTTATGCAAATAAGAAAATTATTTGCTAAAATCAACTCATTTCTAAACTTTAAATTGGAAACCTCTTTTAGGATAAGTTTATTCAAAGTTTTGTTCCAACTTTAATCGCCTTTGCCAATGAAGAGTAATATTAGTCTTTAAGAAGGGATGAATCGCCCTTGGCTGTGACCACCGTGCTTTTATTGTTATAGTCTGAACCGTTCATCTTGTAGAGCTTATCGACTTGTATAGTTACTTACAAAATTGCATTGATTGGACATTGATAAGTGTGTTAAAAATTACTAATTTTTGTTTATTATAGATGGACAATTTGATGCTGTAAATAATTTTAATGTTCAACTGTTCATGACTATCCATTTAATAAACCAAAGTTCAATTTTCAATAGATTTATCAATGTCCAATCAAGCTGATTCTATTCGTGGATATAATACTCTATAGGACATATAAGATGAACGATATAGACTACTACAATATACGCCACAATGGTGATGACAAAAAATCCACGGTTTTCACCGTTAGCAGAAATAATTTAAATTCCTATAGAAATTAGTGGAGGTGTGCGTAAATAGCCCGCACGAGGATAATATTTTCCTATGCACTTGCTATAAACCAATGGCCACAACAGAGCTAGAAGTGTGAACAACATCATTTCCTCCACATTGGCGAAACACTAGAAGTCAACACACCTACATCTCCCCGTGGCATGGCCGGAACCGATTCCACCGTCGGCCACCGTCGCTCCTCGTACTTCTCCGGTTGTATGTCACCGTCGTGTATTCCGGTGCACGAAGAGTACTACTCCCGCATTCACGACGATCAGCTTCCTATCGGCGGTGACACCGGCCCGAGGCGGAGATGGCAAAGGATCATCAAGAAGATAGTGAGAGAAAGTAAAAGCATATACGGATCTACGAAGCCTCCGACCACGTTTCAGTACGATGCCGTTAGCTATTCCCAGAATTTCGATGAGGGGTGCCACAGGGAAGAATTCAACCGGTGTAATCCTCAGGTGCTTCGTGTTAGAGAAGTTAGATTAAGGAAAGCGTACACTTCTGATTTCGTGTTTTCGAAAGTTTAGATCGATCGTTGTGTTTTCATTGATGCAATGTGATGATCTGAAAATGTTATGCTCTGCACCTAAAACTGAGATCTGAAAGAATTGTTTTTCAAAATGGATCTATGGTGGGAGCTAATTGTCGATCTGTTTTTTTTTTTTTTTGATAACTCGGTATTCGACTCAATGAACGAACTAATCAGATAACAATTTCACCGTTCACTATCGGGTCATGTTGATTATCTGATGAGTCCCGCTGGAAACAAATCAGATTGATAGTTTCAAGAATTAGAAAACTTTTTTGCGAAAAATTTCCCAGATCGAATATATTTTTGTTTGATTTTGTCTTGTTAATTATCTTAACGGAACCGCAAACACAATTCCGTGAGTGCGAAATAATTTTACTAGGCCTAATGCGTGAGAATAAGCGAGGCGCTAACTGCCCAATCCACTTGCTATTTGTATTATTGGTTGAGTAATTTTACTTTTTTTTATATTATAATCGCACTCCAAAATTTGTCATGTAGTACTTAGAATTATATACGATATAATTAGTAAGAGTCTTTCTATTCACAACTTACTACTGGGTTGACAATAAGACAAGAAGAATAAAACAAAAAAAAACACACTCTAGTGTACTTTTTTTTTCACTTTCAATACACTTTTTCTTTTTTTGGCATTTGTCATTCTTAATCTATTACATGGGGGGAGGGGAGAATAAGACTCGATCCCGGGATGCAGTATGGGGCATCCAAGAGCTCTACCGCATGAGCTAACCACCACTTGCACTTTCAATACACTTTATAAACTTTTGATTTTAGAATTTCCGTTCCAATGGGAAATGATTTTCACAACCCTCATTTTACAATCCACACTTCCTTTTTTGTTTTTATCCACATAATTTTTTTTTTGAACGGTGAAAGAAGATTTTACTCCTTCCGTCCCAAATTGATAGTCCACTACGAAACTACGTGTAATTTTTAAACTAAAAAAAATATATTTATCAAACTAATTTTTGAATTTTTTTTGCACCGTTTAAAAGTTCTCAATGAGATCTATCAAACAAGATCCATAATAGATATTTTTTGAGGTTGCCATTAAAAG
The DNA here is from genome assembly GCA_036023075.1 of Gaultheria prostrata. NCBI lineage: Eukaryota > Viridiplantae > Streptophyta > Magnoliopsida > Ericales > Ericaceae > Gaultheria > Gaultheria prostrata. The sequence continues at coordinate 38,548 of JAXBDA010001138.1, read as the reverse complement.
ATATAAGCCGTTGAAAATGGCACACAAGTCCAAAATGGACTATCATTTTGGGACGGAGGGAATATTAATTTTTAAAAACAAAATACAAAGATTAAAGGGAACGGAAAAATGGCAACACAACACTAGGAGACATCCCAACTTGATTGGCACCCCTCCAAGAGACAATCATATGCCCAACGGATTTATCCACATAAATTTATAATATTACCCTTTTTAACACATCCAAAAGTAATACTCCTATTATAAATTTATATAGATCAATGCAGAAAAGGGAGTATAAATCGTAAAATGTCCCTTTTCGAGATGGTAATGTATACAAAATTTGAAGTGCATTTATGACAGTGTAGCGCCAAAATTATTTTCCTATTGGTTTTGCTGTGCAGCTGTCATCTCAATAGTACTTGTCGATGATGTCACATTTTGAGTGATTCAATTTGTTTCACTGCACCCCTTGTGGTTTCTAAAATGTCGCATCTGTATCCATTTCCATCAATGTTGATGGAAACTAGATCTCACACGCCATTGTTGAGAGTGTGAAAGAGAAACGCAAGATGAAAGTATATTTTTACTCTCATCACTATTTTCTTCCTCCATTCTAATAATAGTACCATTACTTACACAGAAAAAACACCCAGAATATACTAAGAATTTGAAAATTAATGGCTCAGATTCACTTGAAATGAATCTGGGCCACTAATTTTCACTTTCTGGATACATTTTGGATAATTTTTCTTGGTACTTAGATTTAACTATTCTAACAAACAACTACCTCCTCCTCCTTAATCAATTCAATAAAAATACTCTCTCTTTTTCTCTCTCCCTAGATCTCTCATATATATAGGTATATAGGACAAGATTACAATACCAAATAATGGGTTTGATTTTGGCAGGAGGAGATAGATTAAACGGTTAATTATTCTAGGATCCAAAAGTGAGACTTATTGGACTATTTAATCTATGCTAAAGTTTTACAAGGTCTAAAGTTCATGAATTTTATTTATTTATTTATTTATTTTAAGGATTTAGGCACTTTCAAAGGGTATCCTAGGATTTAGGGTTTAGGGTGCACTTTCCTACTATAGGGTTTTAGTGGTTTAGAAACTTTCATGGGGTACCATAGGGTTTTATGCACTTTCATAGGGTAACCTAGAGTTTAGGTTTTAGGGTGCACTTTACTATTATAGGGTTTTAGTGGTTTATGCACTTTCATAGGTGGTTACCCTAGGATTTTAGGCACTTTCATTGGGTACGAATTTTTTTTTTGGTAAGGTAAAAAAAAAAGTGAGAACTGGATAGATTATAAATTTGTTTGGTGGATTAATAGGGTTACAAATCCTTTGACAATGACTTTTGAACAAATCGCCCTAGATTAAAAATGGGTCTAGATGGGTTTGTTAATTTCAGGCCCAATAATATGCATGTGCTTGTTTGAGGAAAAAATTCCTCAATGGTCCATTCATGATTTGATGTACCAAGTTTAGTGAGTCCACCCCCCCCCCCCCCCCCCCCCGGTTTATCAACAAAACTCAAGAAAAAATCTACAGTATTTCCGTTAACATTGATGGAATTGGATGTAGATGCAATATTTTAAAAACCACAAGGGGTGCGGGTGCAATAAATTGAATGAGAGGAGTGTAATCACTGCATTGGTGAAATAAGTCCGTAATCCGTATGCTTCTTAATAACCAATCAACTGATACACAAAACCTGATATCAAATGCGGTAATTTCATTTTTGGAGACCAATATAAATTAGTGCAAACCCAAAATGGGTCTCATGACGAAAACGCAGCAGAAACTGTTTTTTTGGGGTATCATGTCATTTGTTCTTAACCCATTTATAAAATAAACTCCACCTGTCTTATTTTCTTACTAGTGCAAGACGGTACTGAAAAGATGATCACCTAATATGGTCATCGTAATATTGTTCCACATGTTGTACATCTACGCTCCGTTTGTTTCGACCAATTTAATTTCCATTGTTTGGTGGTACAAAATATGTAAAAAAACGATGGAGAAGAGTGTTAGAGTACTACGTGATGAGACCTCAAGACCACTGAATAATCACTTACTCACATATAAACCTCAATTCATGTTTACCCACAAAAAAAAAAGGCCTCAATTCATAGAATTTTTTGCCTCAAAACAGGTGTTTAGAAATTATAATAATTACAATATTACCATAAAATACGTCAAACGAGATTCATTTTACATTCTCTCTTATTTCTCTCTCTCTTTTTAAAGCTATCAATAAGTACTCCTCTTTCCTTTGTGTTGAAGATAATATGACGATAAAGCACTATTCAAATAACAATATATCTGGACAAAAAGTTGAAATGAAGATCGAGGTATGTTAGATTCTTAAAGAATTGATTTTTTTTTACACAACAAAGAGTAATGTTTTTGGATTGTGCCCTTACTGATACAATTTTCTAGCCACGTCATTGACTAGCATTGATTGGAGATGTTCTAAGTAGTCAATATTTTCCATACCTTCTTGTTCTACTATTTCATACTTAGAATATTAAATAATGACATTCTGCTAACTTCATTCCCACCTTGGTCGGGACTCGGAATACCAAGTGATGAGCACTGTACTGTATCAATAAAAAAATCGACACAATCACTCTCTGAATAATTAAGATTAGTAAAGAGAAGTTAACCAGAAGTACTCACTTTGAGATTCTCTCCTCTCTATAATTTTCTACTCCATGCTTTGACCTGTGTGACATTCACATGTACTCCCAAAATGCCCTTTTGTAACCCATGATTATCATCAATTCATACTATTTGGGCCCTCGGATTCTTCTACGGCTTGTATATGATGATTCAATCCGTTCATTTTGTATAGCATCTATGAAAATATAGGAAAAGAAAATCATCCTTGTTCGATAATTGTAGCCGCATGATTTCATGTATTTACCTGATGAAAAAGAATTGACGGTCTAATTTAAAATCATACTTGACCTACATTTTTCCGGTCAAAGTGAGATTAAATTAAGTGGTTACAATTATTGTTCACGTTAATTTTTTCTGTGGATGATCGATACCCCGGGGCCATTTCAGGTACTGCTGGAATGTCCTTTGTGTTACCTTTAAGTATCAGTTCACTGTTTTATTCCAAACTTTTCATTGCATAACTCGTTTGAGGGATCATTAGCTTCTCTCCATTCTACTGTTGAGGTTGGGGCATGACGGCATGTGAATTCTACCTTGAATCCATATATTTTAGACTTTATGTGTATATGGTCTATGGGAAAGTAGGAAAAAATCACATCTGTTCGATAATTCTAGCCGACGGATTTCATCGATTTGCATGGTAAAAAAAGATGGATGATATAGTTTAAAAGTGGATTTGCTGCAGAGCTGGGTGGTCCTGGAACACAAAAGAAAAGGATATATGCAAAAAATATCACACATCAATAGTTTTGTTGTTCCTGACTCCCTGTTAATAGTGTAAAGGCTAAAATACAACTCTAGAAGGGTGCATTGCATATGCGCAGTCGTAGCTACGCCACAATGATTCATACCACAAAATGCCACAACAACTACACCACAAGAACCTGATAACTTTCCTCACCACAAAGTCTCGAAACAAAAAACCACAATAATTGGAAAGTTCAAAATAACCACATCCCCTTAACTCGGACATTTTTTTTTTAATGACACACCATTCCAAAGATGCAGCATATTGGTTCATAGAATTCACAACAGAACCTCATAGCTTTGCTTGTGGCATGCAGTTGTGTATTGTAGAATTCTGTTGTTGATTCAAGGAGTTGGGAGGGATGAGAATTGATACAGACCTAAGTTTTGCATGATATGTGCAGAGTGGCATAATGTTATCCCCAAAATACTCCATGGAGTATATGCTGGGTAGCATCGATGAACGATGGCTACCTTCATTATGTACTTTTTAGTGAAAGTTTGGTACAGAAATACACACAACTTGAATGCAAATAGTCAGAATGTCTTCGCAGGACAAGTGGTATGGTTATCTTCAGATGGAACAAGCATGTTCACCTGTGAACAAGGCAAGGGTTAATAAATCAGCGTATGTTTCTAGTTCATGCTTTTTTTGTTTTGTTTAATTCTTATTAGTGAGATGGTCAGTACACCGACTCCCAGCAGCTACCAAATTAGTGGTGTACTGGTGTGGCCTTACGGCTTACGTGCATACTGCATTCTGAAATGCTAAAATGCTGCCAATATGGAACATACTCCGTTGATAAACCACTCATTCCACACTAAACATTACTAAGCTTTGGGTAAACCCCAAGAGTTGAGCCTAGTGGCAAGTTGAGCCGTGACAAGCATCTCAGGAAACAAATATGAAAAGTTCAAACCCCCACGAGGTGTTTGACCTCTTGGGGCCATCCCTAGGTTATGCAGGGTAATTATCCTAATTTTGGGGTCAGAGGGACTGCATGTTCCCGGAAAGAAATGAAGAAGACAGCTTTGGATGGATAGTTGTTCTAATGCACTGTGTGACATTTGATGAAATCTTATTGGGATGAAAGACTGCATGGAGGACTTTGGATTAGTAACTTGCTTTCTTAGGGCATGCAGAGGTCTTTTACCTGGATCTCCTTGTCCTTGCTGGTATCTCATGACTTTGAGTTTGTGGTTGATGGCTTAGCTGGAGATGGATGGGCACATATGAGTCTTCTCCAATGCTGAAACCATATGAATTTTGGGTGTTTCCAGTCACTGCTACCACATTCCTTGTGCCATAAACCTGGGACAGGAACCCATGTGCCTGGTTAGGAAACTAATTACACGAGTTATACGTTTCACCAGTTTGACGGAAGTGATTCTAATGTATGAGATCTATTCAGGCTTGTGATAAAATTTTAGTTTGTAGTCCAACGAGATACTCCCTCCGTCCCAATATTTCTCGTCCACTTTCATTATTCACGACACCTCATTATTTATATTTTCAAATGTATAATGTTATATATATTCAATATGGATCTCGTTTGCTAATTCTCGAAGAAATTTGTTAAACAAAGTTTTCAAAACTGTAAAAAATATTGTAAATTGAAATATTTAATCAATTGAAAAATAGCATGCATGCACGTAAATAGACAAGAAATTCGGGACGGAGAGAGTACCTTTTTATACAACTCCATGTTTTCTTGACGAATGAGGTTTATCTTCTTGTAGAGTTCAATATTTTCTTCATGTATGAGGTTCCCCTGCATAAACCCAACAAGGATTAATATTTTTTTTATCAGCCTAAGGTTAGCTTTTATAGCAGGAATTATCATTGACAAAAAGTTTGAATCAAGTAACAGCTCTCATTTGGTGAGACCTTTCGATTTAGCTCTTGTATCTCGTCAGTTAGAATCTGGTCCTGTAGAAGTTAGAAAACCACGTAACGTAAGTAGAAAAATCGTATAAACAATAGCGAGAGTTCTACAAAGAAGGCCACCTAGAGCTCAACTCTTAAACATTCTTAAAGACTATGGGGTTCTTACCTTTTTCATGCGGACACCTTGCAAACTTGTCTCCAATTGGTTCTCTAGATTTTGTAGTTCTTTGACACTCAAACCATAAAGTTCTTCTCCCATCAATTGTCTGTCTCAGCAAAATTGTTATCTTTCTTTTTCTATCAGATGTCAGGCATGTTCCGTATAATAATCATATGAGAGTCTTTCGCATACCGGAGATATGGGGAATGCAATGTTGCGTCACTTGTCTAGTGAGGCATCGAGGATCTTCTAAAATTTTCCACCCTTTTTTATTTATTTATGAATTTAACCGCTTGCTAATTATTCCTATACCAATCAATGAACAAAAATTTCGGTTGAGAAATGTTTATTGAAGCTATTTCACTTGAATTGAGGGCGTGCTGTTTCCAATGAGTTTTCTTCTTCTTTTTTTCTTTTAGCTTTTTTTACTTTTGGATATGTTCCTAATAGATTTGAATCAAGAGATATACATTATGTCTTTCTTTAGAAGCATTTAGCTGGCATCTTCAAGCCAAGTGAACAGTTGAACAATTTCTACTTCCATATGGAGAATAACTTGGTAAGCTTAGGTTTGCTGGTTGTCGAACAAAATTTTCTGATACAGCCAAGATGGAGAACACGAGTAAAATCTTAATCAGATAAGTACTAGACGCTATCAATGTGTTGAGCACGTATATGATGATCGTCAATTCATGCATACATGTTAGTATCTGTTGGCTTCTGCTTTTGTAATTTCAAAAACAATAAATTGTCAATATGTGTAATACCTGCAACTTATTACTCTTCTCGTTTTTCTGGCTACAATCATCTATGATATCACAGATACATTAAAATAATTTAAGAATGATCCTTAACTATAACTGATATGAAGTCTTTAACCTATGTACTAGTTTGTTTATAATGGTATAAGAAAAGTATTAAAGAGGTAAAGGAAGAATAGTTTTACCGATGATTTTCTTGCAAGTTGTGTAATTGTTGCCTCAAGATTGCTGCTTCCCTTTGCCAAAACTAGCAAGTATGATGTCACAGATTAAGTGTTTACAATAGCGAATCTGAGTATTTAAACACAATCTGCTTATTTAAAAATCTAGTCGATGAATGTAGCACGAAAGCATGACACTGAAACAAAAAGTGACATGATAAGATGAGCTATGCTCACTTAGGAAATAAGCCAAGCTACTAAACCATTTTGTTGCAATGGCTTGGGCCATAAGACTTCGATCATTTTGTTGCAAAAACCCTTCACGTAATCTGAAAATACAATGCATTTTTTGATCATACATGACTTAACGAACTTGTCTCGCTCATTCTAACCCAAGAAACGCAACACTTGTATGATTCTCACAATGGATGGGGTTTTGCAACTAAATTACAAGCTTTGTAGAAGTTTCAAGTCATTCCTTCTTCTCTGTTTTGAAGTTATTGCTCTTTTCTCCAATCAGTTCAAGTTAGCCAGTACTTATCAAGAATGTGGTGGCTTTTCTATGCAAGTAATACACATAGCTTGCGGTTATAGCATCTTATCGACCGATTTTCCTTTCATGTTTCTAAATCTTGTTACCGGCTACCCTCAAGAAGAAACCACTAAAGAAATTCTGCATTGCTGCTATAAACTATTCTCAAAAGTATCTGGCAGCAAACTCTGAATTTTGGCTGGATTTTTTCTATTCTACAACCCTATTCAGTCAATACAAACGGACTATCTTATAATGGAATCATTTCAACCATTTTGCCATCATCCAGAGACACTTCACTACATAAAATGTGCATATTATCTATCTCTGGTTCCTTTGCTAGCGCAAACAATTAGGCACTAGTTTACTATTAAATTGTCGACCGCTTACTCATTTAAAAGCTTAAGTTTTTTTTTTTCCCCGATAAATAAATCTGAAACGGGTTTTAAAAAGCTTAAGTTGCTAGAAGTTGTAGTAAACTTTTTCCTTTATATTTTCAACATGGCCCCTCAAGTGCGACCAAACTCTCTTCCAAAAGTAGGCCAAACACGTCTAGTCGAGATTCAAAAATATGCATGTTGTTGACTTTCAACTCGTCTAAAAGTTTAAGTAGTTAGAGAAAGGGAAAATTGATAGAAATAATTGATGGTACGAAAGGGTTTACACTTGCGTAGTTTAAACTAGTGTTACTTGTGCATATATGTAATGCCTACTTAGTGGGTCTGGAGATCAATTCAGTATAAACGAATGAATTTTTGACTATCTATTGAAATGAGTATAGCATCATTTGAGTATTTTTTTTTTCCAGATTGTCAAATCACGGAGTAAAAGCCTCTGCAATGCGAGAAACAATTCACTGCATTCATCTAGCATATAACACCTTGATTGATTTGACATAGTACCGTGTGAAGTTTCTAAGATTTGGAATATGGAAGTTATAATGTGGTTTTAGAATTTGCCACATGTATATTTCCTTTTACTAGGAAAACACACCAAGGTCCCAAGTATTGCTCTTGTGACTGCAGTTGTGCTTTCTTAGCCAAGGAAATAAGCTTCGCCATGTTTCCACATCCATTTCGAAGTAATATGCTGGAGTAGGACAAACTTTGGAGCTAACTGTTAGAAATGGAGCTTATGAAAATTTCTGGATAATGATGACAATCTTGCACAAAATAGTGCAAGGAAACAATGTTAAGAATTTCGTTCAACTCTCATAGACAATGTTATCTTGATGCACTTCTTCGTGGACTTAATTCCATTAAAAGATAGTTCGTTCCTCTTAGCCGAAAAGAGTTCTAGAATGGTATGAATCCATTTCTTCGCTTGCTGCAGCTTGCAGTACATTTAGTGTTTCTGATCACTAATAGTGTATGTAACACTTGCAGGTCCCATTTCAGCCACTTATATTCCCTAGATGCGCTTTTGGTGCTACGCCTAATGTCTTCGACATGTCTGCTCCGGTACAGGATTAGGAAGCAAAGGTGCTAGCACGCAACTAAACCAAAGCTGTAGGAGAACTTAATTTGTACTTGTTTTCTGCATTTAACCATTGTTTCTATGCATATCTGGCTTGGACTACTAGACTATACTATAATATATGAGAGAGACCGCTATTTCTCTGCATAAGGAGGATTTGGTTATCACGATTTGATGAAGGCATGCGGGTTATAAATCTGGGAAGTGAAAAACTATGGTCCAAAATATATCCCCGTTAGAAAATATGCTTACTGTCTGTGATATGCTCAATAAAAACCAAATGCAATAAATAAGAACTTGAAACCTGGAAATCAATGAGAACAAAATTGTGAAAAAAGATGAGTGTGACACTCTATACTTAAAACAGATTTTGCCCCGCTACGGTGTTTATGGTTTGCATTGCACGCCTTGCTCCGAGTACTACTTGATCGGAATCCCCCAAAGCAGCACCACAATTGGAGGGCCTGGCGAACCATCCTTTGTTCGTAGTCTCTCGGATAAATGGACTCGGACTCATTGAAAGTAATAAAAAATTAACCAACTAAAATGAATGAATGATGCCTTATATATAAACTAACTGGTGATTCTACAAATAAATACTAGGGAGGAGAGACACGTTTGTTCACAAAAGACACGTCCTTTCGAGGTGAACAAGTGTCACTTGACTAGACACGACTTCACATTATGTTAACTCACATTCACACTCAAACAAAATATTATTTCTAATAATATTTTGGGAATCGATAATCGCACTGCAAAAATTGATGGAGTCACTCCAAGATTTTCCAAAATTGCCCTTTTGCAAGTTCTATGATTTACTTCAGTAACTCCAAAAAAAGTTTACTCTTTTCCTCTGCCTCCACTGCTAACAGAAGAAAAAAAATGGACGTCCACCCAAACTCAACTGTTTGCTCTGACATTAGTTTTTTTTTTTGGATCCGTCTGATGACAAAATCATAACACTCCAATACTCCATGCTTTTCCATATTTGCTTATATAACCCCACCCTTCTCTTCATTTAATGTTGGACCTCGAATTAAACATGCTAGTGTCCTAAAATGATTGGCTGGTGCCACAACAATTGGGGCTTACATGACTAGTACAATAAAAGTTGTACATAATAACTATAAAAAAGCGCGGGTTATTCAAGTTGCAGCTTTGACACCAATGGTCATAAACTTTTACAGGGAGAAACTCCTGAAAAAATGCAATCGAGTAGCATGGATATTATTTTCAAGTCCCCAAGTCTCCTTTGGGACTCGACGGTCCTATCCAAGCACTGTATGGGATTTTTTCAAGTCAACATTGATGATCGAAATCGTAAAACTTTAGAGAATCCAATTAGATTACTAGTTGCCAAAAACTGTGTACATTAAGACATCAATTGATATGTTTTCGAAACACATTTGTGTTACAAAAATGAGAAATAAAATTTGACACATGGAATTAGAACCAAATTTTGCAATATATTTGAAACCATATGAATAAATATTCCATAAACGTGATTTTTAGCATCCTGTGGCGGATTGATGTATTGAGGTGAAGGTGCCCCGACTTGCTAGGAATACACATAAATATGTTACATATACAAGGCCTAATATCAAAATGTGTTGTACAAGAACCCCTCTTTAAGGCGAACAAGTAGTTGAATGCAAAGAAAAAAACTGTAGTGATTTGTGACTCCATATAAATAGGGGAATGAGGAGATAATTTTGGGATAGAGTGTCTCCAGTAATTTTTATATTTTGAAAAAGATAGTTTTATAACTTCATTAAATTTTTGAGTACCTGCATAAAAAAAGGGAGCCCCAAAATTAGCTCCCTATTTTCCAACAATCCCTCCGAGATTGGAACTTGAACTGGCCTTAAAACGCGGAATCTCAACCTTTAGTTTCTGAAGTGTTTGGGATACAAATTGTACATCTCACTATGATAGGCTTGTAGAGATATGTGACAAATTTGCAGCACTAATGCAATACTGGCAAAACACAACATTAGTATCCCAAACACTTCATTATTTCGTATGAATAAGTCATAAAGGTACGTAGCTAGGGCGTTAGAGGAAACGTACCTTGACTTCTGAATCTTGATTGTGAAGCGGATGATGTTCCTCTTTGGATTTGTTATACCGTTCAATTACTGTTTTCATGCTGACAAGAGTAAACATAAGAGTGATCAGATTGAACAATTGTGTGTTTAGGGACGGAGCCATGATTTTTTGTGTAGGGGAACGAATATATACAATCAAAAAAATTAAAATAAAGAGAGACAACGATGTGAATTTAACCAAGGACTTGTAGCTTAATGGTTATTTCCTGGTTCTCCCACAAGCAAGACCATGGTTCAGGCCTCGGCAGAGGCGTTTGGGGTTTAGGGCTATGGGTACTTTCTAGACCGCCTCTATACTAATTCACTAACTCCCCCACTAACCCCTCATTGATGTATATCTAATGACAAAAAAAAAAAAAAAAACGATGTGAATTTTTTCTGACTAAAAAAAAATACAAAATAACACCAGTACATATGAAACTGTTTTTCTTATATCACCTTAGATTGCAAAAGTATTACTAACGTTTATCTAATTATATCAACTGAAATCAATAAAGAGTTTTGGGCTTCCAAAATTTCAATCGGCTTTAGTTTTTAAAAGTGAACAGACTAAGTGAGTTGGGTTATAAATTTTGGGCCTTATTTTGTTTAAAAGGATTGTAATAAAACCTTATTAAGACTAATTTTAGTACAAAGTTGTTTCATAGCTTGAAAATACTGACGCTGTTATTCTTATTTTTTTAAATGAAAAAATGGAGAGGGGACGGGATTCTATAGTTTGACGATATAGATATTCCAATGTAATAAACATGGTTTTTTTAAATTGTGGGGGGACAACTGCCCCTTTTAGCAGTCCCTTGGCTCCATCCTTGATTGTGTTTATCATCTTTAAAAATGGAGAGTGGAGGAGGGTTATAAATTTTTGGCCCAAAACTTATAACCCTCCTACGTTAAGGCCCAAAACTTGATAGAAGCCACTTCCATTTCCCTCCTACGTTAAGGATTAACTAGCCAGCGGAGGAATTTTTTCTAAACTAAATAAATGCCCTAATAATGGTAACTTACCTAACACACAATGGACTAGCTTTCTTGACTATCTTGTCCTACTTTGAAAATCCAATAAAGCATGGAACCAACTTTTAGTTATTGGTTTTTACCCAAAAAAAACTTTTAATTATGGAGTATTTCTTTAATCTATAAATGGAATCATCAATATCTTCTTTTCATATCATTTTTTTTTGTCATTCGTTATTCCTAATATATTACATAAGTGAGGGGGCACGAGACTCGATCTCGGGATGTAGTGTGGGACATCCAAGAGCTTTACCGCATGAGCTAGCCACCACTTGTTTTTCATATCATACTTTAAAAGGGTTTTCTGTGTGATTCAAGAGCAAATTGAAGATGTCCTTGTTTCAATCCAAGTAACACAACAGTATCATCAACTACTAGCCTATGGTACCCAAGAGTGTCACCAACTTGCACCACTCATTCTCAACCTCTGTCAACATTAGGAAATTAATTAACATAAAGTAGTAACAAAATGTGGGAAAGGCTCCAGTGAAAAAATGGTATTTAAGGTGCTAGCTTTGCAATAGATATTTGCTTTATAGCCCTTTTTAGAACGTTTTATTAATTTCTTTAAAAAAAAAATGTAGGAGGGAAATGGAAGCGGTTTCTATCAAGTTTTTGAAATGGATTTGAGGAAACTTGAAGGCCTGCATGAGTCTACCAAGACCACGAGTTATAATTTAGGCTTATCTACTATTTTAATCCCTATAAAATACACCAAGTTTCAATTTCGTCCTTACAAAATATTGTGTCAATTTCGTCCTTACAGTTTCAGACGAATTTCAATTTTGCCATTCCGTCAAATTAATGACGGAAAATGCTTATGTGGCAAACGGAAAATGCTTAAAATACCAAAAAAAAAAAAAACTGAAAGTATTGAAAAAAATGATTAATCTCTAAAAAAAATGACAAAAAATTCTGGAAATTTTAAAATACTGGAAAAAAAAACATTAGACAAAAAGTTTATGAAATTTGTCTAAGACTTTTTTGGAAATTTATGATTCGTATCGACGAGATAAAATCAGAAAAGTATAAAAATATGGATCGAACTTAAAAAAAATCATATAAGAAGAAACACAAGAAATGACTTGTATAATAAACGGAGGATATGTGATCCCGAGTCTCCGACTGCCTCCAAGTATTAAACAAATACTACCCAATAAAATGGAGTGCTAGTGTGATTGTAAGACAGATCATTCTCATCACATAAATTAATTATTTTTTGAAGTTTTAGCACTTTTAGGAGTTTTCGGATTAATAGCTAAAAATAAAAAACTCATAAATCAATACTAAAATACTAGCATCCACGTGTCTTTCTCTTCAAATTGTAAACCGGCCAGAGAATCAACATTGGTAAATTCATTAGTAGAATGAAAAATATTCCTTCGTCTTTGGTAGCATACTGGTCATTGTGTTCAAATTAAACATTGTGGCTTTGTTTTTTATAAGAACCTAATAATATCATGTTTGCAGATTGTTGAAAACAAACATTGATTTTCAAAACAAACATCTCAACAACGCAAGTGACAAATATTTAAATGCAAAAAAAAGAAGAAGTACGTCCTGATATTCCCAAGCACCAACATAGTATCATTTTCAAATCTAGCTTGATCAACTTGGTAATTCAAACCCAGTATCAAGTTGATAATTTGAAACCTACATCCATTTCACGTTCAGGTTGTGAGTTTATTGTCATCTTGTACAAAAAAAATTTAACTTCAATCCATATTTTTATACTTCGCTGATTCCTTGTCGATACGAATGATTAATCTCCAAAAAAAGTCTTAGACAAATTTTGATAAACTTTTTTTCTAATATTTTTTTTCCGGTATTTTAAAATTTCCATAAGTTTTTGTCATTTTTTTTTTAGAGATTAATCATTTTTTTTTTGGTATTTTAAGCATTTTCCGTTTGCCACATAAGCATTTTCCGTCATTAATTGACGGAAGGGCAAAATTGAAATTCGTCTGAAACTATAAGGACGAAATTGACACAAAATATTTTGTAAGGACGAAATTGAAACTTGGTGTATTTTATAGGGACTAAAATAGTAGATAAATTTAATGATTTGGACCATTCATTTAGTGAATTTAATGCGTAGGTCATTCATACAATTCATCAACTAAGTCTAATGTCGATATCTATCTCATTAAATCACATTCGGAGGGAAAATAATGGAGAAAATTTCTCCCAATTCACTTTTGTACAAGACAAATGTGATGTTGTTTGTACCCATTTTGCCAAGTCTGTCTAGTCCTAGGCTATAGGCTCCGCAACTCAAGAGTCAAATTTCCTTTATCATTTACAGCTTCTCAGCTTTCACATTATTTTTAAGTCTAGTACTTGGTTTATGTTCCAGTCAAACAATCTTTAATTCCTCAATTAGTATGCATTTTCACTTGTTTTTGTTGTTTCCTTTCCACCATTGTTACTATGTTTCATCGGTACAAGTGACATTTGGTTTGCTTCTTGTTTTCATAAGTTTGTGTATCATATTTTTAAGTTGTTAACGCGCAAGGCGGTTTCAAATCACTTTATCTTATAATCTTTCCCAAGAGTTATAACACGCAATCATTTGTTTAGAAGTCAAATAGCAGGCCCTATGGCCCTGTTTACGTTTAGGCCGCGACCAGGTTTTAGCATGCTTGCACCATTGCTAGCTCATCACCCCCTTTGCCAGGAGGTGTTGTTCGCTGATCGTGTTGGGTGGAACAGATGTAATGAGATCCTTAATGTTATTCGCATCAGAATTCAAAACATTATTTGCTTCGACGATCTAGTGAAGGCTCTACAAATGACTTGAATCAGTAAAATGGGATTCTTGATACTCCACAAGTCCCTTCAAGTCCATGCATGTCAAGGACATGACTACATGAGAGAATTCAAGTCCAAGGGAAATAGGTGAATGACAAGAGAGTACATCGATCTCTAAGCATTAAGACTTCAACTCGGATTTCATGGATAAAAGCTTTAATAGCGCATCGGCACATACATCTTGGCTCCTAGGGACTAGATCAGGTGCAGTAGCTGGCTCGGACACACTGGTTATCAGTTAAAAAAAAATCAACATGCTTCTTCGTGCGACTCAAGTCACATGACGATCAAGTGAAAGATTAGGCATGGGTTGGGCTAGAGGAATGACTTTTATTCTACTGGATCTATCAGCTCTAACCTCAGAAGTTTCATTTCCCTAGTCTCAAATAATTTCTCTTATGGAGTTCCCATAGTCCCCTACTTAGTCTCTCAAGTAATTAATCACTCGAAAAAGAGAATTTCAGATCAAAGATCTCTCGACACATACATGATCTAGCTATCTAGTTCTAATATTCTTAGCACTGAACTAAGAAAATTACTATGCACTGAATATGAAAGAGAATTTGAGATCAAAGATGCGACACATATACGATCTAGCTAGTTCTACTTCACGTATTAGCAATGACATATTTTATCAGAAGTTTAGGTAAAGTAAGATAAAAATAGAAAATTACTAGATCTATCGGCTCACAACATTTATAACAACATTTACCAAATGAAACTAAAGTAGAGACTTTACCAAATCTAAAAGCTTACAATGACTAGATCGATCCATTATTATCTCTATTTCTTTCTTTCCTCTTTTTCTCTACATAGTTGGTCCAAATACAACCTAATCAAAATGGAAAAGCATTTTTGTGTGATGAAGAAACCTAGAAAGGTGTCTTTGCACCCTACAGAAGCTTCGTTTGCAACAATTTGAGCCGTCTATTTAAGTAATAGAATAAGGTCTAGTATGGATATTTAAAACAAAAGCTTAAGATAATTTACATGATTAATTACACTCCTTTCATATAAGCCTACTTTTACCATGTGGTTTCCTCTATATTACCTTCCCATTAGTGCACATGTAGGGAGGAAAAAACAAATAGCTGGTAGATGCTGAAATCTTTCTTCATGTTCCCAAATCGACTTTTCTTCGAGACTTGATACCATGCACTTAATTCTCAACATTAAGTGCTAATTATATCAAAATACTACCAGTACTATACGCGAAAAATAACAAGTGAAGTACATTCCGGCCAGCAATGATATGCAGAAAAAAGACCTTCTAGGAACGGCTAACCTAGGGAAGGGAAGGATCACCTCACTGACACTGTACTGGTGATGCTATTTTTCATGAGTAATGATCTAAAAGAAAAGTTACTGAAAGTTTTTTAAACCTGGTACTGGCGAACTCATAAAGTTTGCCAGTGCTGGAGAAGATTATCAGACCGACTTCTGCATCACACAGAATCGCTAGCTCCTTCGCCTTCTTCAAAAGCCCATTCCTTCGCTTTGAAAAAGTCACTTGCCTGCTCGTTGTGTTATCAATCCTCCTTATCACAATCTTTCCTCTACCCATCCTCTCTTTTCGATTAGGGTTTCTAAGTCAAAAAAGGAATATATGAATGAAAATATCGAAAGATCCATAAGAGTCAAACATTAGGATCATCAACGAAAAGTGAAATAAGAATTGAGAGACAAAACATTACATTAAATCAGCAGTACTCAAAGTTGAGTCTAGGTTTTGATGGTGTGAGAGTACTTCTTCTGATAATAGGATTTCTTTCATCTCAAAGTCAAGAGCTTTTTTATAAGCAGAAAAAAAAGTGGTTTTTGAGCAATACAAGACAGCTAATGTGAGCAATTTGGTATCTAAGACAGCTAAGATAAGACTAGTTTAAACTTAAAAAAATGCTTTAAAAAATGTGCTTAAACAGTATGGGAACTCGAGGGGCGAATCACAACTTCTGTATTTATGTTTTCCAGTATTATATATTTCGATGGCGCCGTCGCCGTATCTATCATTGACACGTGGGGTTATGTGTCTTGACTCTTACCTTAATACGTCTAAAAGTGGAAAATTCATTTCGCTTAAGTGCTAAGTAAATAGTACTAATAAATTAAGCATCAATTAATACTACAATTTTTTACCCTGTTAACCCTCCTGACTGCCCTTTTAGAAGAATCCCTTTCCTGTCAAAGTGATGTTCCATTCTGATTTTCTATGCCATCCAGTGGATTGGAAATATTGTTCAGTGGTTTGGGCCCACAAAATGTGCGAGCGTTGATGATTGACCGAGAATCAGAGATTGACCGTCGAATAATTCTCTTTGGATTGAGGGAATGGAATGGGAAGGGAAGGAGTTGGAGAAAAAAAAGAAGGGTTGGATACTTTGTTTGGAGTGAGTATATGAGCAAAAGGGTGGTGTTGGCGTATGCAATCTTTCATACAACCGAAAACTCTTGGCAACAGATAACTTGGCTCTTGCATCGATGAAGAATGTAGCAATGGCTGGGGAGTGTGCTAGTCGCGCGTTGCGGGCCGCAGAGTGGCATGGGAGGGTTGCGGCGACAGTGCAGTAGTGGTGGTGTATGGATCTGTTTGTCGATGGTTGCGGTTTTTGGTGGTGGTGGGGTGTCTCCGTTCAGGTCGTTGTATGACAAAGGTGATCTTTTGGTCACCACCGGTGTGGGTAGCGATGTGGGTATTTTGGTGCCATTTTTGTGATCTGTATCGGTGTCGGTCTTATTGTTTGGGGTTGTGGCGGTGGTATGGCGTGGTCTATTTCCGTTGACGGTGGTGAGGCTGGTTGTGTGGTATTTTGTTTTTTTTTTGTATGTATGTGTGTTACTTTTTCTTTTTTCATTTTACTTTTGGTTGGTTTTCCCTTCCCTCCCTCGTATCGATGTACCATTTGTCGGCATTCTTATATAGGAATATTGAATAATTTACCGTTTCAAAAAAAAAAATTACGGTTTTGAAGGGGTGAATAATTACTTCTCTTTCCCTCAAAGAACGAATTCTTATGCTTTCCAATACTTATGCTTTCCAAAAATTATGGTTTTGAACGAATTCTTATGCTTTCCAAAACTTACGGTTTTGAAGGGGTGAATAATTAGTGAACAGATGTGTAGGAAAGTGGCTAATATAATTGATTAATCAGGGTGTCATTTTTTTTATATATAAAAACACCTCTGTAGCAGCGTTTTTAGCCGCTGCTAAAAGTGTGTAAGGTGTCTCTAGAGGTTGGTCTATGGTGACGTTTGTGGAAGATTTAACTGTTGCCAAAGAAGCGTGTGGCAAGGTGTAAGAAGTCTACACCAGCGGCAAAAAATGCTCCAAAAGGGAGTCTACACCAACATGTGGCAAGCGCTGATAAGATAAATGTTATACAAGTGCTTGCAAAAAGTGTTGGTATAGTGATACTGCGACGGGAAACGCCAACGACTTACACAAGTGTTAGTATAGACCATGCCGGTTTATAAAAGAATTTTGCAAAACCTTTAGCAACACTTTTGGCCGCTGTTATTACCTGTTTTTCTTGTAGTGAAATTCGGGTCCTCTAAATTTGTTGGTAGCATATAACCGGGTAAGATTAGTCTCTTACATGTTAGAGACTATTGTCAATTCTTAATAATTGATTGCCGAAATCAGTGATCTAGATTTGAAATGCCTTGTCCAGTCCAAAATGAGTATTCGAGAGCATCCAAACCCTCTCAGAATATAATTCATGCCAATTTATGAAAAAAATACCGGTCTCACACATTTACATGTATTGGAACAACACAGTTAGCGCATATATTATACAATTTACATGCACCTCTCTCTTTGTCCTAACTAATGCTAAGTCAAACTAGTTAAGAGGTTTACCTTCCACTTAACATTGTGTAGTCCCAAATCCAAATTGCATTAATTTCTGAACCAGCCTAGGATAAACACTCCTAACAAATCAATAAAATTCGTAACAAACACCGTACAAATTCATAACTAATAATTTCACAAACGATACCACAAAATTCCGTAAACAATACCACAAAAATTCGTGAACACTATCATAAAAATCCGTAAAACCAAAAAATTTCATTACTTGGGCCAAGAAAATTCTTAAAGTAAACCACAAAATTAGTCAGGTGTGTACCGTACACCCATAAATAAAACAAGCCACAAAATTCATAAAATGAGCTACAAAAAATCGTAATGGGGGTGTGTACCAGAGATTTTCCCATATTTTCAATATACAATGTCGTCACTTTAATTAAGCAATCTTATCTCTCGTTTGATCTTATATCTCTTGGGCAAAATTGCATCTATAGCCAGGGATATAATATGCAGCAATTAATTTTTGACATGCCCGTCTTTATGCAAGGAAATCTGAACAATAAAAGAACAATGTTATAATTTCACATGAGTAAAAGCAAAAATAAAAAATAAAAAAAGAGCTGATGTTTTAACAACAATGATACATGTACAACAAAAGTCTTCAACATATGACTCAAACACACTCACATATTGAGTGTGAAGTGTGTGTGCTTCACACACTATGTGAGTGTGTTGGAGCTAATTGTTGTACATTTTATCATTTTTGATGGTTTAAAGTGTGCGAAAACCGCACTCCATTAAAGAAATAATTTAGCGCTAAAGACCTTAAAGGACATTATATACCAACAAGAAGAAATTAATGGTGGAGGGTGGGTAGTTGGAGCTGAAAGTGCTCCCAAATTAGGTTAAAACTAAGATGCCATTCTTTTCCCTTTTTTACTTCGTTCCTTAGCATGCAATATATAGATGGTTAGTAGTTAAACCAACCAACAGTTAAAGTAAACATTTTTTTTTTCACGGCAGTTAAAGTAAACTAAAGATAATCCTTTTTTGGAAGAGGTGACATATTTCGGTTTCCAATTAGGTAAAAAAGTGAGTTGGTGCATATTAATCTGTAACCACACTTAATTCTTACCTGTCCAAAAGACAAAGAAATTAGAAATCTATCAAACATGATCCATATTGGATATAAAAAGCATTATCAATTAGATATAGATATTTTTTAACAGGTCCTAAATAGTGAAAATGGACCATCAATTTAGGACAAAGGGAGTATTTCTTAGAAAAGGGTGATGCAAACCAGGTTGTGTCCACATTCCTGGATCGTTCGGACCATATTCGGCCCAAACGTCATTTTTAAGTTGCGCGACCCATTTTGGCAAAAAGGCCTAGATTCCGCATTTTGAATGGAAACGGGCTTCTGCACATTTCTCATCGCCGTTTCGGCGATGATCAACGATGGATTTCAGTTGTTCGACGTCATCTATGCCCTCAAAAGGGCAATGTTGCCGTTTTAGAAAATAATTGATTTGCTTATAACTTTTAATATGATTTTCTAGTTTTTGATTTTCTAGTCAAATTAGAATTTTTTTTTTTGGTAATTTTCGAATTTCTTTTAATTACGGCTTGATTTGCAATCAAGAACTTAATTATTTAGTTTCCTTATTAGTCTAGGGTCTCTACGATCCTATAAAAGCTATTGTAAGCCTTAGGGTAATTCGGTTGTTACTGAATTACATAAAAATTGAGTTTTATTCAAAATTGGTTGTTCAAGGAGAGAGTATGTCCGGCTCAATCGTTGTTTATGATCGTCCTTGTTTCACGTCAATCTCATTCATACGCTTCGCTGCATCAAAGGGGCACAATTTTTGTTTCAAAATTCCCAAATTTGGTAAAAAGAGGTTTACTACATAGAGTATAGAGGCCATCTTCTTTCTCTATACTTTGCTCTGCAAAAATGGTTTAATTAGTAGTTAAGCCAAACCAACAACCCTAATTAAATATCCAAACTTGAAACTTATACTCACCTTCTCTGAAAATGAAATTATGAGGTCTCCTGTGTGCTACAATAAAAAAGATGCATTAATAAGCATTCCCTCATGATTTGGTCATTTTCTTTTTTACTTCATCAAACAAATTATACATTCAAAAAAGAATTTATATCCTTAATGGTTGAAAAAGTTCGTAGTACAAGATTATCCTCAGTGGTTATTTTCTTACCATCCATATTAGATGCTTTTTCTTTAGTTCAGTAAATCGCACCTACAAAGAAAATATGCAAAAATTCTAGCAGCAGCTAACAAGGGTTGTTAATGAACTGATTACTTGAATTCGTAAAATACCTAATTTGGGAAAAGACTACAATACACACCCCTTCTTTGGGTGTGTATCATATACATCCCTATAAACGTTATGATTTTTTTTTATAAAAGTTACGAAACACACCAAAATGTTACGAATTATAGAAAATGTTACGAATCATATTACTGAAAAGTTACGAAACACTAAAAAATATTACGATTGCCAATGAGATGACACAATCTGGACCATACAATAGGTGCATATGGTCTGAAGTTTTGAAATTAAGCCTGAATAATTTACTGCTCTGTTTATTTACAGTCATAGCTAGCGATAGCTAGCCACGATCGATCCAATCCTCCTCCGACACAGACTGATCATGTGAAGAACTCAAGTATCACCCACCGCCATTCGAGGGAGCTCTTGACACGCCTTTATTAGCCCAGCCCAATGGCAAACAAGCCGTACTATAAAATTATGATTTACTGCTTAGAATATAAGCATCATCACTTAGGTTATATTTAATGATATCACTTAGGTTATCATTAATGATAAATTAAGGTTAATGACATGTACTTAGTGGTTGGTGTCCGGTGTATGGACAGACAATTTTATAAATTTGTTGGTCATTGTCTATAAGCATGGCCTTTGATTGGCTACAGCCCATGTGAAAGCAAGATTTCTTAAACCAATGAGATTCTTTCTTGCCGGTAATTAATAAGGGACACCTAAATCTGGATTAACATGACCCCAAATCCACGAGGATTTTGGTCTAGAAAAGTGTGATTCATATGCCTAGCTCCAACTATATGACCATCAGATAGCCAGGTGTCAATCATCAACAAATTAATGATAGGTGAACTAAGCCCAAGAAAAAAGGTGGTTTAAGATATACATTCCATTTGTTTATAAACCTAATAATGGAAAATTTCACTTTTCTTAGTCATCACACCATTGGAAATTTAGTTCTTTGAGGTTTTGATCTTAGCAAAAAGGTGCACATGAACTTACATCATGTCCGTTTACCAAAGGAGAGGAGATATGGCCTTTTTTTGGAAAGGGAGAGGTATGTCCCTTTTGTAAAGCCATTCCCACATGCTGAACAAAGTCATTGTTTACAGAAATGTGTATAAAAGAAAAATATTTAGGGTGAAAGCATCCCATGTTGTTGGTCTTTTTTTACACTTTGAATTAGAGATTTTCTTTTTGCAAATTCAAGAAAACCATACTATTCAAAAAAATTTTTTTGTTAGGAACGAGGTTTTTATGAAAAGGGTCACGCCCAAAGTTCAAGGAGATGGCCTTGAGAAAACACTGAACAAACAAACAAAACAATACAATCGAAAATAAAAAACCTACGCACTAGGGCTATATATATGAAAGGGACCACGCTAAAAACTTAAGGAGATGGCCTTCAGAAAACACTGAACAACCAAACAAAACAATACAATAGAAAATCAAATTCAGCGCATTAGGGCCAAAACTACAACCCAAAGCTGGACACACTTTACAGAAAAACAGGGCTAAGCATTGCTAAACACAACCCAGGGATTTCCCAATCCAAAGATCCTGTGACTGTGATTATCTGTAGACTTAGCTACTTTCCTCCACGAGCAGGCACTGGACTTCACTTCTTCCACAATTTACTTCTCAACTAATGCACAATCATGGCCAACTTTCTGAAAAATTCTGCAATTCCTCTCCTCCAAGATGTAATAGATTGAGGCAGCTAAGCAAAGCTTGAAAAAAATAGACCCCACCTTAGAAGCTAAATCCCAAACATGAGGAGGAAACCCTTATCTAGACCCTCAACCAAACCAAAGAAGCAAACAGAACGTTAAAAACAAGTGGGAGTGAGATTCCAGTCTCCCAGGACATAAAACACGCCCTCTATCATGCGAAATCCCCCAAGGCACCAATCTATCTCTAATAGATAAACTGGCTAGAATTGTAATCCATTGGACGAAAGAGCACCTTGGAACATGTTTCTTATGCCACACAATATGGTACGTACCAACCCACCTCATGAGCTTTAGTCTTAAGCTTTATCAAGCAGACTTAATAGAATAACTTTCATTTGCATTAAAAGTCCAAATGACTTTGTCCTCCCTTTCAACATGGGGCACATGATCTTGATCATGATCATGATAAGTGTTTGATACAATATCCCTCACAAGACCACTTCTCCTTCTGGGCTATCTCTAACCACTATTTTGGTAATAGAGTTAACATTGACATTAATTATCGAATCACAGGAATGTATTGGAAGCATTGCCAATCTTCAATTGAATGAACTTCTAGCCATCACTTCTCTACCCAAAAATCTTCCTAAAAGTCAAAGATGCATCGAATCATTAGGAAGCTTTATAAACAAAAATACAATTAATGATGCTATATCACATAAGAGTGAATCCATCACCCATAGAATAACTTATTTCTTACAAAGAGCCCGTATGTGCCTTAACATGGAGGCTTTATTCCATTCATTTGTCCATTTGAAAACAAATCCACATTCTTTCTTTGGAACAAAGACTGAAGTCAAAGCCACCTTAGCACCAAATGATTCAACACCACCCTATTCCATAAAAAAACATAGACCATGCATACTTTCAATCTCCTTCATACGCTTTTGAGGCAAAATGGAGATTGAGGACAAGTAGACCTGTATATTGAGCAATAAGAGCCTATCAACTGAGCTAAGCCCTCAAAACAAAGCATTGTGTTTAACTGAGACTGATTTTTCTTAAGCATTCTATCTTTAAGGACCACGCAGTCAGAGTGCCTTAGCTTTCTATAAATCAAAGGTTCCCCTAAATACTTAGCTACCAAACCAGCCACAAGGATGTCCAGGATTACTCTCAACGCCTACTTCAAAGCAACATTAACTCCAGCAAAGAATTAAGCACTCTTTTTAAAAATTAGGCTGCAGCCCAGGAAAAAGATAAAAATCGTTCAATACACTATCAATGGTTGCAAATTAAAGTTTAAGGATTTGCACCATAATTAATGAACATATCATCATCAACTACTAAGCAAGAAAGGTAAATAGCAGCAGACTTAGGGTGATATGAAAAACCTCAATGATTGTTCTGGATTACAAGATAGTAGAAAAAGCTTATGTGACCAACAAAAAAGATATGGGGAGATAGGGTCCCCCTGCCTCAAGCCTCGTTTACCAGGAAAGAAGCCCTTTAACTCACCATTAATGATCACAAAAAACCTAGGAGAAGTAATACAAGTTCTGACCCAACAAATGAATTGCACATGAAATTCATGCTCTGCATGATCCCAATCAACGTACACTACCATGGGGGTTTCATAACATCCAGCTTAATAGCACATCTAGCATGCCTATGATTCTCTCATATTCCCGGTCACTTTATCTTTCGAAGAAAACGAAACCCCCCCCCCCTTAAGGGCTATGGTATTTACAACCAAAAGTTTTCGCAGCATGGCATTCTTCTTATTCAAGTCCTTATCTACTCAACCGTAGGACTATCAAACTCACGATGTTCTGAGTGATCATCATCAGAATTGTCTCTTGTTCAAGCAAATCAGTCAAATTAGTTTTAGATCCAGATTTACCACAAGGATTCATCTGAGAAGGATTCATAGTAGCCTTAGCTTCGTTCTCCTAATCAGAATTGACCATATCTAAGCCATAATTAATCTTTGCAACACAATGATCAACATGTTTAGGGCTAACAATAATCAAACCAAAATTCAACCTCTTTGAACCAACAAATAATAGAGCAAACTTAACTAAATCCGTGAATTATACTACTAAAGATCAAACAAGCAGACTAAGAATTAGAGAAAGAAGAAAATTAGATCCTATGGAGCAGAATTGAAAAAATTTGATTCCCACAAATCTCCCTCATGGCTAGAGTGGTTTGAGTCAATACTAAACTGGATAAATATGCTATTTATTATTTCAGTAGGAATAAACCCATATGATAGTACAATAGCTATGTGGAATGTCCGCAACAATTTATCAAAATAAAAGTATAGCCTTATAATGAGGAAGAAAATTAAAAGTGTCAGCTGCACCTTTTCTTTTGCTAATTGATATAACTCCATTAGCTTAGCTTCGTGACTTCGCTTGTCAAGAATTGGACTACAGTTATTGGTTGGCAACATAAACAAAAACTTCAATGATTCAAGGACTAATTTTAGAATATAGAAAAACATTAAGGGCCAATGTAGAAGAGGCACTTTTTTGGTGACAAAAGAGGTACTAGTGATATATGGAACTTTAAAACCTGACATTGTGATCGGTTGCCACCGAAGCCCAGTCCAATTTGGTTAATGGGGGCCCAAGTGACCCACCTAGCTTGTTTACACCACAAAACTACAATACCACAAGGTTAATTTCTTTTTTTTTTTTTTTTTTGAGTGGCATACCACGAGGTTAATTAACCTTCTGTTTATCGACAGCCATGTTATAAAATGGGCCCCGAATGAGTCTCTCCTATCAAATTCCGCTGCCACCTTTCAGTGAATTGGAGTAGGAGCTAATGTATTATTGAGTTGTAACGCAGCTTGGCGAATTCTACCAAGATCTTACCGCTATGATCCGATTCATTCAATTTATAGAGACCGCCGTTGAGCGGATCAAATGCTGCGTAATTATAAATAAATGCTGCGTAATGATGATAGGTCATGAATGAAATGGTACATCACGCCATCTTGACCATGTAATTTGAGGGTTCATAAGATGTTTTCTCCTTGCCTAGTATTGTGTTCCACTACAAAATAAATATAAAAGAACAAAATAGAATCACGTGAATTTGAAAAACATAATTTATTTAAATTAATTTGGAAACATTTTTTGGAAATACACGTGAAGATCTAACAACATCCACAATGACCTAACTAAAATCAAAATGTTGCTAAAATTAGCAATATTTGTTCAAAAAAGTACTCACATTGGAATGACCAAAATTTAGCAACTAACCAAATTTTAGCCCCGTAGATAACCAAAAACTAGGTGGACCCAACATCAACCCAATCAAGTTTTCCTACCATTACACAAAATGACAAAACATTCTCTCTCTTCTCTCTGCCAACAATGTTTCAATAGAATTTATTTTAGAAAAGAGTTTTTTTTTTTTCAAAAACTGTTTGTAAATTCTTTTCAAAATATATTATTTTCTCTAAAAGAGTTTTTACTCAAAAAAATTAATTTTTTTTTTCAAAAACGGTTTTTTTAAGTTGTTTTTCAAAATCTCTTTTTTAAAAGGTTTAGGATCTACCAGCATCTACAATGGCCTAACCAAAATCAAAAGGTTGCTAAGATTAACAATGTTTGTTCAAAAAAAGTGCTCAATCGATAATGACATCTCTGTCCTCCATACCTGTAATTTCTGGTTTCTCCCCTTGAATTTTAAGTGTCGACAAATTTATGCTCGTGAAAATGTATATGTCCGTGATAAGGATACAAATGGACCATTTTTTTTTATTTTTATAAATTGATCTATAGACAATGGCGGATCAAAAAATTTGATGTAGTGGGGGCACTCAATTGACCATGTCGAGAAATTTTGTTTCATAATAGGAAAATACTAACATCAACCCCTTAGCGTGGGGTATAATGGGTAGAAAATGTACCGATATCTGAGAAAAGTGTATTGACATATATCCGTAACAGAATATTAATATCTGTTATTGATATCCGAACTTGTTTGTCATATTGTCCTTTGCCTAATGGATGTATGTTAGCAATGAGTAAGATGTTTATACCACAACCACACTAGCAATTTATAAATCAAACAACGTTTTGAAATGAGATAAATCTAATTATTTTCAATTTATATACAAATGACATATTTCAATTTTAGGTGTTATTTATACAATTACACAAAAATATATAGGGACACTAGTGAAGATTTTCAATTTTGAGTGGGGGCATGTGACCCCACGTGCCCCCCCTTGAATCCGCCCCTGTCTATAGAGAGAAATATTATTAATAACGTAATGAAAGACGTTGGCAAGGGGCGAAGACCAGAGCCGAGGTTAATCTATCATGAATTAGCATCAGGCCTACAGAACAGAACACATCGACAAAATTATTAACAGAAAATTAACAATATGGACTACTTGATATGAACTCGTTTAAATTTTCTCAGCCACGCAAAAGAAAAAAAAATCAAATAGCCACTAATAAGACTACGTTCGTTTGACCCTTCTTAGACCCTCACCGTTTATCTCCAGATAATGTTTCCAAATTAATTTAAATAAATTATGTGTATCAAAATCCAATAGAATACATAATCTAAGTTATTTGGGCCGGGACTTCGTCTTCCCCCTAGATAAATATTTGGCCATAGAGATGGAGATTGAAGCGCTTAAAGTTGAAGAAGACATGGATCCTCTCTTTCCTCTTGAATTTCACTCTCTAGAGTTGCCTCTAAAACAAGTTTGGATCTTAATAATGACCTAGCTAGAACCCTTTTTATGGTTTGGAGCCACGAATTCCATTCAGAACGCTGAAATAATAAAACGTTGCGTGGCTTGATCATCTGGGCGCGACTGTCCTTGTTGCAGACGAAGTATATAGAAAACACATATTCTTGAACCCTGTCTGATGGTTCAGACGAACATATCCCTAGTCCGGATGACCAGAGATACACTTCTTGATTTTTACTTCTGCTTGCTTCTCATACCCTCCTTTCGTGCACCAATGCTTCTAATAACCTCAAAATCACGTTTTCGTGCTCCCATTGACTCTCATAGCTGTAAACATTAACACTGCCACAAAACGGGTATTTAATTTACAGCACCTATCAGTATCTCATGTCGTATTCGTATCGTGATCTATTTAGAATTCTTTTGTCGTATCCATGTGATCTTTATTAATATTCATGCGAGTATTTGTGCTTCTTATCTTAACTGATGGGCAATTCTCATTATAAAATCAGAGACGTATGACCAAAGAGACACCGCGTGGCACATCGAGAAAAGTGTGTCAAAATTCCACCTGTCAAAAGTTTATATAAGTACTATTTAAAGTCCACAGCAATTCTTCGTGTTCTAGCTAGCTAGAAGTGGTATAACAAAAATATATATAGCGCGTTTAGTACATTATAATTTTACACATCATATTTTTCCGGGGTATAAATTCCACATTTACGCCCCTTAATTTCACATTCTTTCCCTTCAAATAAAACTCATAAAATCATTGATACAAAAGAAAAATAAACTACACGCCCAAGCAATTTGGGACGGAGTAAGTACTTAAAGAGGACAACCAAGCTTGAGGCCGGGCTTGGGCAACCCAAAGGTCGAGGCCGGCACTGGGCGTGTAGTTTATTTTTCTTTTGGCTTAATTGTACAGATGATCCCCAAAGTATTCGCGAAGTGTCACTTTGGTCCCCAATATTCAAATCGTGTCTATCGAGTCCCCAATGTGTACTTAAATGGTCCCTGTGTCTAACTCCATCCGTCTTCACCGTCAAATGCAGGGGTAAATTCGGAACTTCACCCCAACAAAGCTTATCTTCAACCTCTAAACCTTTTTCAACCCCCACACTCTTCCTGAATCTCTCTCTCTCTCTCTCTCTCAATCGCAATGCCACTGAAAACACGCACAAAAAAAAAGGGCAACAATGAACTTGTAATTTTTTGAAGATGACAAACAAATCAAATCAAATCTTCTGAGCTCAAATCTCCTCTACGACTCTACTGGATCTGGACCTATATCAAATTTCTCTCCGTAGGCCAACTGTTTGTCTGAACTTTGAAGTACCGGTTGGAAATTTTAAGAATGCGAAATTAAAAAAAAAAAAAAAACATGGACTGGAGTGCTTTTCTTTTAATTAATTAAAAAGAAGCATAGAAAATCCTTTTTGGAAACCAATTTACAACTATTTACATATGGAAAAATCATTTAATCACATTACTATCACTTTTAATGAAAAAGCATACTTTCTAAAATGAGAGGCCTGTGGGAGACTGGTGTCCAAAAGGGGATCCACGTAGGGCGGTGAGAACTTCTCAACCCTCAACTCCGTCGGAAACATACCGGTGTATACATATTTCGCATGCGAGTTGCTTCCAGCCACGAAAATGGTCCCGTCGGCCAACAAAGCCGCCGACGAGTGGTACATACAGGGAATGGTGTTCGGCATCAAGCTCTGAAACCTCATCTTTACAATCATCCTCCGGGGTG
Source organism: Gaultheria prostrata (assembly GCA_036023075.1). Classification (NCBI taxonomy): domain Eukaryota; kingdom Viridiplantae; phylum Streptophyta; class Magnoliopsida; order Ericales; family Ericaceae; genus Gaultheria; species Gaultheria prostrata. Next base: position 9,939 of record JAXBDA010001138.1, on the reverse strand, counting down.
TAAAGTAGAGGCGTCAAGTTGGCAAGTCGGCAAAAGACTGTCCAAATAAAAAGTTAATATCTCTCAACTAACAAATTAGAGAGTTTGGAGAGAGAGAGAGGAGAGGAGAGGTAACTGGGTCTCTCTTTGCCAGAGTCATCGACGACGACACAGTGGCTGGTGGTATGGATCTGGTATCCGGTAAGTTTTGTTAGGTTGTGGTTGTTTCCCTCAAGCCACCGCGTATGATTTTGGTCGCGAAGTGTTCAGAGGAGGCGGTGGTAAGGTGTATGAAGGGGATCGGCTCCGATGAGGTTGTGGGGTGAAGATAAGGGTTAGACCGTTGGAGGTTGAAGATAAGCCTTGTGGTGGTGAAGTTCCAAAACTACCCCTGTATTTGACGGAGAAGACGGATGGAGTTAGACACAGGGACCATTTAAATACACATTGTGAACATTGGGGACTCGATAGACATGATTTGAATATTGGGGACCAAAGTGACACTTCGCGAATACTTTGGGGACCATCTATACAATTAAGCCAAAAGAAAAATAAACTACACGCCCAGTGCCGGCCCCGACCTTTGGGTTGCCCAAGCCCGGCCTCAAGCTTGGTTGTCCTCTTTAAGTACTTACTCCGTCCCAAATTGCTTGTCCTTTTCGGGAAATTATGAAAAATTAATTACACCATTTCTTTTGGGATTAATGTACTTATGAGAATGTTTTACACCAATTTTTTTATGCTCAACTATGTTATAAATTTTGCAGTTCAAAAAAATAAAATAAAACACGTTATGGATTTTGAATGGGGCATATTTTTTTCTACATAAAAAAGGCTCAATGTTACACACACCTTGTTAATTTTTTAATTTTTTTGTCATTCACTCCGTTAACTTAAAAACACTAAAAAGAAACTATATATCGGAGACCAACCATCTCAAAGATATCCAAGAAGGTAAATAGATCAAACATAGTATCGTAGTTTCGTAATTACAATACAATAAACTTTGAAAAAATACATATACAACTACAAAAAAAAAAATGAATCAAACATATCAAAGAACTGCTCATATTTGTGTTTTCTTTAACTAATTAGGTTATCAATTTTACTCTCGTAAAAATACTATTTTAACAATAAAAATTGTTGATTTTAAATCTTTTTATCAAAGTTTGTTGAGTTTATTTTTATTTATTTATCGTCAACATATATTTATTTGGAAACTCAATTTAAAAATTTAGAAGTAATAAAATAAACTAAGAGAGAATAAAGAACACTCGTAAAAACATATATGATTTACAAATGATATGAACCTTGAACTCTACAACAACTAAAGCATAACCATGATAGATCAACCGTCGTATACCAATAAACATTTATGGTGTAAGAGTTATTTTTATCTACAATGAATCAAAAACAAAAATAAAACGAAAAGTTAATTAGCCAAAAACGCAAACTAATAAACATTTTTATCCACAATAGAACAAAAAAACAAACAAGACAAAAAGTTAATTGGCTAAAAAGGCTTCTAGGGGGATTTGAACCTTGCCCAATTGAGTTTACTGAACATGCGCTGGCCAACGAAGCGAGCAACATTCTTGATTCAAAACCCGGAATAATTTATATATAATATTTGTATCTTTGGGGTTTTTTTTTTTTTTGGTTGCCCAAGCCCGGGGGCTTGCGGGGCTTACCCCTGGGCCGGCCATGTACACGCCAATAAGATTTCTTAGAAAAATTAACTCAACAATAAGCGAGTACATATATAGAATTAGGGGCGGAGTACTTAGGTTTTCAAGTCATTGAGTGAAAATCTTACCTCGATTCATACACGTCACATTTTCTTTTATTTAATAACCAAAAGATTGGATTTTGTTAGGCAAAATAAATGCAAAAGAAAAAATCTTGAATTTTTGTTGACATCACGTGAACATTATTTAATAGCTTCTAAAAGAATTTGATATGTTAAAAATTGATAGAAACATTTAGAACGATTTGTTAATAGGCACAAATAAATAATCATTCAATCCTTTATCCGAATGATTTTTTTTTTCCAATCTTGATATTACCTTTTTTATTTTAGGCAGAATACTTGAAGTAATTAACTTTAGGACTTATGTAGAGTTTTTAGAAATTGATACAAATTTAGTGGGGTCAACTTTGCAAAATGACTTATAAAGCTATGACAATTGTGGAGTTATATAAAATTTGATAAAATGGTGATGTTCATATAATTTGCAGCCGTAGCATTAAAACAAACCATAACCATTTTTTTTATTTTGAATAGCCATTATTAAATATTTCTATTTCCCACCCACAATTTTTTTGAAAGCGAAAATCGATATTCCATGTGTTATATCTATTCTAATATATAAAGGGAGAGCACCAGTTTGGTGTAGTTCTTTTTTGAAGCCTGTCACAAAAGTAATTTCCTTTTTTACCCCTACAAATTTCACTTTTTATATTTTTTCCAAAACATAACTGTCACATGAGAGAGAAACTGGAAAAAAAAAAATTATGTAGGAGTAATCAACTGCCATCCACGTCCCACCAATGTCAACTGCCATGCACCCACGTTAGCAAATTCCCCACGTTAGCAAATTCACTGATATATGCATCGGATATCTTTCGTTGAAGATCAACAACTGCCACCCAGTTAGCAAATTCACTGCCCATCATTCCCTTTGACAGCAAAAGCACAAAGTCTTCTTTTGAAAGGAACGGTCCTGTTTTGCACTGCATTCCGGCATCGGATGTCTACAAATCAGCCATCTTCTACCAATATTCCAGGTTCGTCCCTCCTTCCCGTGTCCATGACATTTGATCAAGGCAATCAAAGAATTTTGAGTATTTTTTTCCAATCAATTTTTAATTCATTTTGAGTAGCCACATAAAAAGTATTTCATGTTCTCTTTCAATTGTAAAGTCCATGACATTTGATCAAGGCAGAGAGGGAATAAAAATGACCAGAGTTGTTGGGGCCGGGTAATATCGCCGAGTGTGCTATAGGGTAAACAAGAATTCACAAGAATTGATTGGGACATTGTCTTTGAGGTTCATACTTAGCTTAACCAGTTATGTCCGTCTTCGACCAAATTAACGTCCTTTGAACTGTGCCGATATATAGTCTTTATTGAGTTTATTAAGGTGAGGAGTGTAGGGGAAAAAATTATCCAGAGAGTAGTCTAAATTACCAATTCTATGGGCAAGAAGTAAGTTAACAAAATTCTACCTGCAAAGATAATTCCACAAGCAATAAAATTGGTAATTAAGACCACTCTTTGGACAATTGTTTCCCTAACGTCATTAATTCGGAACCATCTTTGTTAATCTCAAATTGTTACTCCCTCTGTCCCTTTTTAAATGTGTGCTTTGGGAAACGTGTATTTTTTAGGACGTAAAAAAATGTATTTCTACTCAAAAATTTTGAATTTTTTTTGCACCAAATTAAAGTGCTCAAAGAGTACTTTAATTTGGTGTAAAGAAAGACATAAAATTGTATAGAAAAATACATTTTTTAGGGGTTTGAAAATGCACGTATTCCCATTGTACACATTTAAAAAGGGACGGAGGGAGTAATAAACTGCAATTGTCTTCACATTTTAGCATCATGAGGGAGGTTGAAGTACATAGTTGGCTTCAAAATTGGTGAAAGAGGTGAGTTAAGTTAACCTTGCTATTTGGTCAAAAAATTTAAATTACAATTTTATTTTCGACTTGCACATACATCATGTGTACCCACACTGTTTTCCGACCCATTTCCGTTTTGAAAAATCACAGATCTAAGAAAAAATTATGGGAGGGAATAATCTGTTAAGTTTTTTGTCATTCGTGTTTTTTTTTTCTTCATCGAATTTTAGCAAATCAGTGACGGTTTTTTTTTAATACATTTTTTGAGGTATATGGCATAGCTTTATCCAAAAAATAAAAAACATTATTAGAATGTTTAAAAAATTAACCAAAAGCGGTAAAAATAGCCAACCCTATACAACATTTTTATATGAGACTTTTTTTTGGGTAAAGAGATAGAAGATACATTAAATCAAAAAAATCTCTTCTTGATGTTGCTTCCTAAATGTTTTGTTTGGAACTTATGGAAAGTGAGAGAAGAGAAGAGAAAATACTTAAGAAGGAAAATGGGAGAAAATGAGGGAGAAAATTTTACTATTCTTATAACTCTATTTAGCCATTTTCTCTTCTCTCCAACCAAACAAGGGAAGAGAATTTTTTTTAAACTTTCTCTCCCTTTCCCTTCCTTTCCCCATTTTCCATACAGAGCAAAAAGCTCTTTGGAATTTACTTTCATGTTATTTACTTATTTTTTATCCGCTTTTAAATGTTTGTTTAATTCTAGAAACAACAACAAAAAATAACTTTGTGCACCTATATTTTGATATGCGTGTTTTTGTGAGAGATTCTTATGAAATCAATTCATATATTGTCATACAAAAAATTATACAATGCACACACGATCAAATAATAATCCGGATACTTTCGTCGTCCGATTTGCACACGCATTGCATGTGCCCGGCCTCTAGTGAGAGAGAAAATCAGAAACCCATAAAATGTCATGGGTTTCCACCACTGTAGTTACAAACACATTAACCACCAACGAGATATATCCATGTGGCTCATGCATGCACCATTCATTTTATCAAAAAGTTAATATTTTCTTTTAGGTGCCTATCTAGAGTTCGATTAATTAGCTGATTTTTTTAGCAACTATGTTCTAGACTGCGAGTATAGAAAATAGGGATAGTTACAGGTCGGTACAGGAATTTGGAATTATTTCCCAGCAGGTCAAGCCCTTGTACGTCCAACTCCAGCCCGACTTTCTCTCTACCCAAATTATGTCCCATTATTGTTTTCTCTCATTCCAAACCGTACAAAAGTGCATAAATCCTAGGGTACCCTATGAAAGTGTCTAAACCTAAACTGTACGATACCCTATGAAAGTGCATAAATCACTAAAATCTTATAATATATAGGAAAGTGCATCCTAAATCTAAACCCTAGGGTACCCTATGAAAGTACCTAAACCACTAAAATCCTATAATAGGAAAGTGCACCCTAAACCTAAATCCTATGGTACCCTATGAAAGTGCCTAAATCACTAAAACCCCATAATAGGAAAGTGCACCATAAACCTAAACCCCAAAAAAGAATAACTTACCTTCATGGTAATTAAAAATAATGACTTACCTTAATGGTAATTAGATGCCTATTTTTTAGACCTAGAGGTTAAAATCTATTGAAAATAATGGAGGGATGAAGTATGAAGAAGATCTCATCTCCAAGTCCAAATCTTTGATTAGATGGAGCCGGAAGGGAGCCAATAGGGGCGATTACCCCTCCAAGAAAAAGAAACCAATAGTATTATATGTAAGAAAACATTGGGCTTGTTCGGTTGGGTTTTGAAAACCCAGACTTCACCTTTTGCCCAGTGGGGCCCTCTGGCCCACAAAGCCATTTTCTAGTGCACAATTTGTGCAAAAATGAACCGGTGGGGTCCACTTTAGAGTCTCATACAAACGATCCAAGCCTTTCATCAACTTTAAAATAATTTTTTCATTGGCCTACGAGAAAATCAGCTCAGTCTAAAAACTTTAAATATTTGATCCAATTTTTCAATTTTCATTCAAAATTTAGAATCGTGAATTCTAAAGAAATTTTAAATAAAAATTAACTAATCCGATCAAGTACTCGTAAAAATTTGATTGAGCTAACTTTTTTTGAGTCAACTCAAAAAATTATTTTAAAGTTGTTGAACGGCTTGGATCATCTATTCTAATATATAAATGGAGAACACAAGTTTGGTGTAGCCCTTTTTTGAAGTCTGTCACAAAAGTGATTTCTTTTTTTGCCCCCTACAAATTTCACTTTTTATATTTTTTTCTAAACATAACTGTCACATGAGAGAGGAATTGAAAAAAAAAATTGTACTCCCTCCGTTCCAAAATGTTTGCCCCCTACGAAACTACGTGCAATTTTCAAACTAAAAAATAATGTATTTACCAAAATAATTTTCAAATTTTTTTGCACCATATTAAAGTTCTCAATGAGATCTATCAAACAAGATCCATATTGCTTAGAAAATTATTTTTGTAACTATATTATTTTTTAGTTTGAAAATTGCACGTAGTTTCGTAGGGGGCAAATATTTTGGAACGGAGGGAGTATGTTTTTAATCAACTCCACGTCCGAATGTCAATTCAACTGCCACCCACAGCAAATTGCATCGGCTATCTTTTGTTAAAGATAAAAACTGTCACCCACGTAAATAAATTCACTGCATCACATGATCACTTCCTACCCATGCACACACGATCACTTGGTTCTCTATACACAGAAAAGGAAAAAAAAAAAAGAAAACCACCAACACAATTTACTGGTTCAGTTTCGCGACAGAAGTGGATGTGCATGCAGGCCCGGCCCTGAGATTTTCGGGGTCCTAAGCGAGTTTTAATAATAGGGTCTTTCTAAACTTCTATATATATTTATTGTTCACTATGAATGCTAAAGGACCCTTGTGGTGCAGTGGTCATTCGAGATGAGTTAGACTAAGATGTCGTGAGTTCGATTCTCGCCTTCTGCAACTTTTTAGAAATTTTTGTGCATATTCCAAATGTTGAGGCTTCAAAAAATTGGCGTCAGTAGGACTTGAACACAAAATCGAACGCACAGACCAAGGATTCCTTACCGCTGAGCCACAGTAGCACTATGTGCTGAGCAACAGACCTATAAAATATTTATTATGATTTACAAATTTGGGGCCTCTATTTTTTGGCCCGAAAGTTGGGGCCCGAAGCGACGGCTTGGTTAGCCTTGCCTCAGGGCCGGTACTGTGTGCATGGGAAACTGCCTCTTCATCATCCTCCCAAAACCATAACCTCACTTCTCTTCCTCTACCTCACTTCTCTGCGTCAAAATCATACAAAGCATTCTTATCAACCGCGTTAGCATCTTCATCAACTGCATTCCGACATCGGATGTCTACAAATCAGCCACCTTCCACCAATATCCCAGGTTTGTCCCTCCTTCCCCTGTCCATTTCAGTTTCTTAAATTCTAAAATGTACCCACGTTGTTTTCCGACCCATTCCCGTTTTGAAAAATCACAAAACTAAGAAAAAATAATGGGCTGTGAAAAAAAATAGGCAAAAGAGGCCTTTTGCCAATTCTGTCACATATTTTACATGCATATGATGTACGACAGATGAATTCCATGATCATAATAATTTAAGAGAAAGAGATTCTGAAACATGTTTTTTCTTGGGAATCATACATTACACAAAAGTATAATTCTCACTTTTTTTGTCGACCCATATGTTACTCATCCATACCTCATTGAAATCTTTTACTTTTTGGTTCCACTCTAAGCCGAAAATTGAAAATTCTTATTGTTCAACTTCTAGACATTACCAAATTGTAAAAATAAAATATAGTTTAATCGGACATTGATTGTTACTTAAATAAACTGTATATTTTTTTATAAACGGAACATTAAATATGATTTTAACTTAACCGTCCATCATAAATTATTCGTTCATGTGCTTATTGAGATTGAATTATTTTTTCGTAGAGATATCCTTCACTGTGGAATCACAGAAAAAGATTAAAAATTAAAAATACAAGGTGGAGATATTCCTTCCTCTCTATAGTGCCACAGAAAAAAAATTAAAAATTAATCAAAGATATAATCTCATAAAGTATGAGATACACAATATTATGTGACGTATGATATGACTGATCTCATCACTATATATCTATGACAATATTTTATGAGATTTAGATATTCACTCACTATTAATTTTTGTAAAAGAAATGTGCCCAAAATGTAAAGTTTAATAGACTAGAATCAAAGAGAGGGAAAATGAAAAAATTATTAAGAGCATCTTTACCGGATACCTCAAAAATTAGTTTCAAAACTGTACGCATATGGTTTTATTGATGTAAATGTAAAATGATACTCCTTTTACCTTGCATTTTCCTAAAAGCTCTTTGGAACTTACTTTCATGTTATTTACTTATTTTTTATCCGCTTTTTAATGTTAGTTTAATTCTAGAAACAATAACAAAAAATAACTTTGTGCACCTATATTCTGATATGCATGTTTTTGTGGGAGATTCTTTTGAAAACAATTCATATATTGTCATAAAAAAAGAATAAAATGTACACACGATCAAATAATAAGCCGGATACTTTTGTCCCTTTTCTTTTTTGTCAAAGTCCGACTTGCACACGCATTGCGTGTGCCCGGCCTCTAGTTTCTATAAGACTCCAAAATGGTCCCAACCGCTTCATTTGTGCGCTAGGGCCTAGGGTAGTCTCTCCCAAAATGGGAAGGAGAGAGAAAATGACTTTGAGGGCCTGAGGGCCCCACTGGGCAAAATGTGGAATCTAGGTTTTCAAAACCTAACCGAACAAGGTGAATCTTTCTATGAATTATATAGTCTCGTTCCTGCAAAGTATTTTGGAAAAAAAAAAATCGTCCGTGCGCGCATAACGTGAAAGGCTCAAAGCGTTTTCAAGCCCACAGGTGGAAAAGCTAGCTCCTCAAAAGATCAACATAGTAGAACCGTTGAATTGATACGCGGAGGTTTTTCTATTTACCAACATCGATACGTTGTTTGATCACCTATAAAAGTTTCGTAAAGGCTTTTTTCGTCTTTGTTTGTCTGGTTTTTTATTGTTCTTTACTTTGGCAAATACACAACTTTAATGCTATTGTAAACTTGTAAATGAAGCACCACGCCATGAACACAACTTTGATTGTTCTTTTAGTTTTAAATCAATTAGTTTTCTTAAAAAACAACAACAAAAAGTGTGTAAATTTTCTTCGACAAGAGAATACTAAATAAATTAACAATGGTCACAAGACAATATTGTAGCTTGACTTAACAACGTAATGAACAGTGATTAACAACGGTCACAAGGAGAAAATTCTTGGTGCAAATAGGGTACCGCACACATGGTGCTCGAGTGCGCATTTTGGCGGTTCAAAATTATTTTGGATGGCCCATATTTCTGCCACCCTCTCTCTTCTTTCTCTGTCTAAAATCCTGACCGTCCAAAATACTTTTGGACGTCTGAGATGCGCGACGGATACCGCCACATGGTATCCATCCGACACCCAAGTTTTTCTCCGTCACAAGACAAGATACCTTGACCATTTTTTTTTTTACCAATCGATCGATAATTTTATTGCAATAATGAAGAGTCCAAACAAACTTTATGTTGTATCCAAGATGGAAAATCTCCACTCCAGCACATCACATGATCAATAGATAGGGTATAATGCTGATAAAAAAAAAAATAGATAGGGTATATTTCGCTGTGACATGAACCGCCCTATTACAACTACGGGAAACATAATGAAAGGAACAAAACAATAAACGTTGAGCTAAAAAAATAGAATCTCTAATGAGGATATCCAAGCAAGATTTAGTAGCACTGAATTCTTTCAACATGTTGATAATTCCTTGAGCGTCCCCTTCCTCCAGATCACTTCTGCCCTTCCTCTGTATTTATAATCTCCAGTGCACTGCGAAATCCCAAAGCCTCTGCCATCTCAGCTGAAGCAACATGTGGTAAAGGAATTGCCGTCATTCATTTAATCTGCCCTTGCTCTTTCTGAATTACGATCCCTACGCCCTCGCCCTGAACTAGCAACAAATGCTCCATCAACATTAACCTTTAAGAAACCTGGATTTGGCGGTACCCATCGCTGATCATTCGCCCCATTATGCTCGCTATGTGCAGAGCCGGCCTTAACTTTTTGGAGGCTTAAAGCGAAAACCAAAAGTGTGGAGCACAAGCTGTGGAGTCCATCCATAAGGTATATCAAGCCGCCCCTCCCGAATTTGGAGCACAAGCTTACCTCTTATGCTGATGCAGTGAAAGGAGTGCCTATTCACTCCTATGTTGCTCGCGCGGTTGAGGCGGATTGTAGTTGGCTAATAA